>CM042411.1:14779117-14941617 GCA_023634145.1 Thymallus thymallus
TGCTAAAATTGCCAGTGATCTACAAGTAATTAACAACCCCAGGCAATATCAGTAGCCTAGTCAAACTATGCACTGTGCTCAGTTTCACTCCCTGACCAACGCGAGGTAGGCTCCGTGTTCCTGATCTTGCACATCTGCGCAGCACCTTTCAAATGCTAAAATGGCTTGCATGATATTAAGCTTTATTAGTTGATTGACAACCTATGTAATTTGCTAGGTTATTGTTACCTATGCCCTGTTAAAAATGTTGTAAAAGTACAGCTTAAAAGTAAGCTACAGGAGACAACTCATCTAGCTATACCTGCTGAGTGGGGCTTACAATAGATTTTATTTGGATTGTTCAGGTTCACCACCAGCAATCGATTTGGTGGTTCAGCTTTAAACAGTCAGTGTATATGGTCATTTTTACATATACAGGGTAAAGTTTATAATTGAATTAAGGACAGCAATCACTTTTGCAAGGCACACTGCATGGTGGAAGCCAGAGAAGACAATATCCCTCTAAAAACATCAACATTTTCAAAACCATTCTATTTTGGGATGGGGGTGGAATCCAAAGCTGTGCTCTATATTTATTGGCTATGTCATAGCTAATTTGTAAATTATAAAATAAATGATAAATATTGATACACCAGAAATTTGACTTTGATAACACATTCTTAACCCTTTACACTTGTCGGAATTGGCCTATTTGGATAGGGCTAAATTGAAATGTTTCTTACAGAAGAAATATGAAAAACATACAGTTGAAGGCGGAAGTTTACATACACTTTAGCCAAATACATTTAAACTCAGTTTTTCACAATTCCTGACATTTAATCCTAGTAAACCTTCCCTGTCTTAGGTCAGTTAGAATCACCACTTTATTTTAAGAATGTGAAATGTCAGAATAATAGTAGAGAGAATGATTTATTTCAGCTTTTATTTCTTTCATCACATTCCCAGTGGGTCAGAAGTGTACATACACTCAATTAGTATTTGGTAACATTGCCTTTAAATTGTTTAACTTGGGTCAAATGTTTTGGGTAGCCTTCCACAAGCTTCCCACAATATGTTGGGTGAGTTTTGGCCCATTCCTCCTGACAGAACTGGTGTAACTGAGTCAGGTTTGTAGGCCTCCTTGCACACACACGCTTTTTCAGTTCTGCCCACAAATGTTCTATAGGATTGAGGTCAGGGCTTTGTGATGGCCACTCCAATACCTTGACTTTGTTGTCCTTAAGCCATTTTGCCACAACTTTGGATGTATGCTTGGGGTCCTTGTCCATTTGGAAGACCCATTTGCGACCAAGCTTTGACTTCCTGACTGATGTCTTGAGATGTTGCTTCAATATATCCACATAATTTTCCTTCCTCATGATGCCATCTATTTTGTGAAGTGCACCAGTCCCTCCTGCAGCAAAGCACCCCCACAACATAATGCTGCCACCCCCGTGCTTTACGGTTGGGATGGTGTTCTTCGGCTTGCAGGCCTCCCCCTTTTTCCTCCAAACATAACAATGGTCATTATGGCCAAACAGTTCTATTTTTGTTTCATCAGACCAGAGGACATTTCTCCAAAAAGTACGATCAAAGCTGCATATGTAACAGCTTTGATTCCGTCCCTCTCCTCGCCCCGAACCAGGGACCCTCTGCACACATCGTCAACAGTCACCCTCGTAGCATCGTTACCCATCGCTACACAAAAGCCGCGGCCCTTGCAGAGCAAGGGAAACAACTACTTTAAGGTCTCAGAGCGAGTGACGTCACCGATTGAAATGCCACTAGCGTGCACTGCTAACTTGCTAGCTGTTTCACACTGGTTACACATAACCAATTCCAAGTTCGTGGGCTAGAAGAACCATCCTCACATTTTTATCAAATGCCACATCTCCCCTAGAGCACTCGTGCAAGCCTGGAACAGGTAAACACTCCTCCAAAATGCATCACGATCACAACAGCAACTAATTTGCGCTGCTCCCGGCTAACTCCTTTTCCTCCTAGTTACCTGTCCTGACACTTCCTCAATCGGCTGATCAAGCACGTTTTCTTTCATTCACTGCTTTTCTCGCATTGGCTAACTGAGATCGCCTATTTTTATTCAAATACTGTATGTAGGTGTATTTTCTTTACATGGATTGTTCGCGGGATATATTTTCAAACAAGAAAGTGCTTCGAAACACGTTAGGCATTTTAACCAATCAGGTTGCCGAAAGGGGCCTTTAAATGCCAGTAGCCAATCGGATGCCAGGAAATGACTCATAGTGTTCCAGCTCAGCTAACTTGCTAAATAGCGACACAAAAATATGCACAATCGTTTGTCTCTACATTAACATATTTCTCTCAATTGTACATGTTTTGCTTCACTCGTTATGACGTTATAATTACTTAGATTTGCTTCCACCGTATTGTTTTTGTCAGCCATCTTTGCTTTACAAAGGCACCAGCTATGTGTCCCCCTAGCATCAAATTCGTCATTTGAACCCCTCGATATGATTGGTCATATAAAAACTTTGGGACCCAAATGCATAAAGAGTGCTCTAACTCCCTGCGGTGGTCTGGAGCTGTGCCGTTTGGAACTAGAGCAAGCACACTTGTAGTTTTGGTTGGAACACAACCCTACATCCCCACCATCACACAATTACTGTTGTTTACGCAATCCAAAAACGGTCCATTATAAATCGCAATCTGGGTCAGGTGGGCATAATTTGAAAGCTTTTCCTATTGCCAACACGACTTTGTCCACACAGGGCCATCTGAACACACAAAATAAATTTGCATGATTTTCATTACATTTTGGGTGTTTTATTTAACTTTTGTACACCTGTGGTGTTCCCAGTCAAAAATGATCGGTCAATAGAAATTAATGGGTGATACTACAATTAGTGTTTAAAATTGAGTTCAGGCACATGCCCATTCATCAGATGGACACACTTCCACTCCCAGACCCCCACATGCATGTGTGTTTGAGTACACACACACACCTCACTCCCCTTCTTGGCTTCCATGGCAACCCCCACAGGAACCTTTCCCCAATAGAATCTTTCCCCCACAGACCAAGAGACAACCGATGTGGAACAATCCAGTGATGAGGAAGAGGGCCCTGCTGAGGTAGTTGTTACATTCCGACAAGAATGGGAATTTGTCCTGGTATTCATCCCCACCTGAGAGGAGAGGTCGGCTGTCAGCTTACCAGAAAGCATGTTATCAGGATGACCCCAGGGCCAACGAGATACACCATATCCCGGGTTGATGACATAAAATCCTGCTTCGAACTGTTCCTGACAGAGTCAATCAAAACTACAGTGATAAACATGACCAACTTGGAGGGGAGACGCGTTTACAAAGACAACTGGAAGGAGGTAGACCGGACACTATTTAACATTTTTAAATGGTTTCAAAACAAAATGTCCTTGTTAAACTTTGACACAAAGTAGTCTGTGATAGTCAGCACAATATGTTTCATCTGAGTATTTGTTATAGTCAAAATAACCCATACATTATGCTTTTTTTTACTTAAAAACAAGTTGTATGAGCTCAGGTCAATGAGGCCTACAGGCCATAAATAGCAAATAGAAGTTCAAAACTTGTAATGTTCACAAGAACTTAAGTTGATAAAAATATCTAACACAACATTAGGTGATAATATATGTAATATTATGGTTTTCTAATCAGCTATAATGGGGTGGTCATTTTGGACCGGGAACACAGAATTAATTAACATGAAACAAACACAACAGGAGTTTTCATTTTTGCTGAAGTTGCCCAATTAGTGCGAGGGATGTGGGCAATTACTTGTCGCGCGAGGTCTCAAGTTCAGAACGGCTGTCAGTCAAAACCAATACAGTGCTGTGAAGCGCAGAGCCAGAGCTCTGACGTCATGTATAGCATGTTACTGTACAGCCACTGCATTCCAATTTAGACATTTACCAGGGTCCAAATCTGCCATTTTCAAGTGTAAAGGGATAAAAATGAAGGTGCAAGTTGGAACCAAATAGAGCCATGCCATAGGGGAACCATTTTAGGGTCTCTGAAGAACTATACATGGGATGGTTCTTTGAAGAACCATACAAAAATCCAAAACCAGAAATGTATCGGCCCTCCAGGACCGGAATTGAATAGCCCTATAGGGTTTTATTGGCATATTTCCCAGGGTGCCCTATCAGTGAATTCTAGAGTTACCATGACTGTTTTGGTTGTGACATGGTTTTTGCATGTGGTCTTCACCAAGTGAGATCCTAAGTGAATATGTTGTCATAAAAATAAAAATAATTAAGACAATACAATGCATATCATAAGGCCTTCTTTGCTGTGTGCTATGAAAGGGAAACATCTGCAGGCTTTCATACATTTCAAGAACCTTTTAGAATTCTGAAGAACCGTAGATGCCACATCAAGAACCCAACAAAGGTTATTTATCGTGCAAGAGTTCTCCAAGTAACCGTATGAAACTTTATTTTTTTCAGTGCAGGTTTAGAATCATATTACTCGATGCCATCCCGATTCTCAATACCAAGGTAAAAAAAGAAGGCATATTAGCCAAAGTCACAGAATGGCATTCATCCAGACAGATCAACTCAGCTACTGCTCTGTGGGCATCTTTTGAGTTTTTTTTTATGTAAAATATTTTTCAGACAGCCATGTATGCATTAATTAATACATTCTTTTTTTTTTTACCAGTCAAACTACATAAAAGTTAATCATTGATTTGAATAGTAATCTCTATTGATAAAATGGGTAAATCAATATGTAGCCTAGGCCTATCCACAATACAGGTCAATGCATATTCAATAGGTGTGTGCATGCATTGAGTTATTATACTTGTTTTGTCTGATTTCATGTGGCTACAATCTGTTTTCCTTCCATTTGGGACTTATTGTATCTTACTGATCAACTACATTTGAACAGAAGTAGCTCATTTTATAAAAATGTGCGTGGTCTCTTTAAAGAGGAATTGTTTGCCTTGCTCCTCAAGAAATGTTGCCGGCCATGACAGAAGCGAAACGTGGGTTGGCTTAGGGGTGTGGTTTGATGTGGGTGTTTCTTGGGTGTGATATTCTAAACTGTGTTTTGATAACTTTCAAATGTAGCAACAGGCCCATGTAGAATAAACAATAATTTACATAATACCATACAAGCAGTGTTCTGCTAATATAACAATGTGCACATTTCATCATTCATTGTTATTCCCAGATACGGATACCGTGCCAATCAACATTTTTTCTGGCAAACATGTCAGTGGTCATACCTTCCTGTGTGGTGTCCCTTATGCAACAGGAGTTCCCTGATCCTGGTGCAGAATACAAAGGGTTTATCCCTCCCCATATTAACTAATACCATTCAATTAAATTATAGAAAAATACAATAAAAGACAAGTAAAAGCTGTGTCTAGTAAAACTGTAATGTCAAGTTTCTCTCCATTCAGAGACATCAGTATCAAGCCCATCTGTCAGTCTGGACATAATCACATCATCTTGCAATTCTCCTTGTGGCTGCCTCCATAAATGTTTCTGTCAACACATACACACATAGTCACTGCTATATTACCAATGGCAGTTAGGATAGGTAATATCTGACACACAAACAGGTACTGTTTGAAGTTTGAACAGGTCAGACTAAACCTACCTAATTTTGTTCTCCCTATCGGACCGATGGTGAGCAGGCAAGAGGTGAGGTCTTTGCCAGAGCCCCATTGATGGGCATAGCAGTGTAGATCAGCTCCTGGCCCCTTATCAAAGATACTGGTCGGTCACACACAAACACAGAGCACTGATTACATTATCAATGGGGGTTATGATTAGCCTGGTGGAACCAACCTGATCACTGCATTCACCTTTCTATTTCACTTCAGATATCATAAAATGTGAAGTTAAATAGAATGGTGAACACAGCAATCAGGCTCGTTCCACCAGGCTAGGTTATGCCCTGGAGATTATATGCATCTAAGAAGTAGAAAATAAGCAACAAAATGTCAGTTTACATAAATTAATGTTTCACAATTGGTTAGTCAAATGTATCAAAATAACAAAGTTACCTTCTGTATTTTAACAAATTATGAGCCTGTGAAAGCTGTTGCCGCTGACAGGTGAAGGTTGCTTGCCGGATACTTATCAACATGTGGCTGACCGTTCCATTCATAGGAATGCTCACAGCGAGGACATGTCTGTTTGACGCTGATGAGGCCCCTTTGTTGAACTTCTCTATGCTACATGTTCGGCTGCAAACTAGACATCTCTCGAACAGGCAATCTTATGAGGTGGTGTTGACTGGGAGGGACTGTGACAGGGTGATATAATAGACCGGCAAGTAGTAAATAGCATTGTATTCTAAAGAAAGGTCAACTTGCATCTGCTTGGCTGGGAAGTTAGCCTACTATTTGGTCAAGCCTTGTATATTTTAATACAACTTTTCACAACACACATTACCTGTCGTTGTTAATGAAGCTGTATGTGTCATCAGGGCAGTAACTCATAACTATCAGAGGCCTCACGATGGCGTGTCCTTTTCACAGCAGTCCAGGGAGACTCTAGGAACAACCGATTAGGTGTCACAAGGGTACTTGTGTTGCATGACACACTTTTATTCTGAGATCTTGCCTGACAAGCTGTGAAAATAGCAAATGAACAGTGGATTTAATTATTTTGGAGGTTGCGTAAAGGGGAATACTAAGAATAGTAAAGCCCCCTTTACTGGCTCAAATAGCTGACCAAATCAGCCTGGTTTGACCAGATACAATGAGATTTTACAGTGAACAAATTGACAAGACTTTCAGCATGCTTATAGGGAAGGACATTCAACAAGCACAGCACTTAAACAAATGACTGATGATTGGCTGAGAGAAATTGATGATAAGATTTTGGGGGCTGTTTTGTTACACTTCAGTGCGGCTTTTGACATTATCTAATATAGTCTGCTGCTGGAAAAAAAACATATGTGTTATGGCTTTACACCCCCTGCTATATTGTGGATAAAAAGTTACCCGTCTAACAGAACACAGAGGGGTGTTTTTTGATGGAAGCCTCTCCAACATAATCCAGGTAGAATCAGGAATTCCACAGGGCAGCTGTCTAGGCCCCTTTTTTCAAATCTTCACTAACGTCATGCCACTGGCTTTGAGTAAAGGCAGTGTGTCTATGTATTGAGATGACTCAACACTATACACATCAGCTACTACAGCAACTGAAATGACTGCAACACCTAACAAAGAGCTGCAGTTAGTTTCAGAGTGGGTGGCAAGGAATACGTTTGTCCTAAATAGGGTTGCAAAGGGTCGGAAACGTTCCAGTAAATTTCCTGAATTTTTCCATGGGAAGTTTTGATAGATAGAGATAGATAGATAGGTACTTTATTGATCCCCCGGGGGGAAAATTTCATTATCAAGCAGCTACAACAAAAACACAGGGCAGGTGCAAAATGCCACAACGAAAGTACACAAAAGACAGATACACGGTACATGATACATAGAGCGGCAGTATGAAAAAGTATAGAAATACAGGATATCTGGAGTGCAAAAAAAAGCTATAAAAGGACATTGCATAGTATGAGTGGTTGGCTGAATATGTACACTATACATTGGTGGATGTTGGATGGTTAACTATACTATACAGGTTGATGGCAGAGAAATACTTCAGTATCTAATGCGTATGATATGAGCGAGGGTAATAATAGTTTACTTAATAGACAGACTGGGTAAATGAACAGGTAAGTGAAAATTTTGCATGGTTAAATTAGCTGTACAGTTAGGTATACAGTTATATTTACAGATAAGTGAATACTTGCATGTTTACACAAACTGTACAGGTAAATGACAGGAAGAGATACTTTAATAGCTAAATGTGTGTATGATATCATTGGGGTAATAATAGTAATTCCCTTAAAATACAGTCCTTAGTGCGCAGGGTTTAATTACAGACAACTGCACTTATTGCACATTTGATATACTAAAAGCAATGAGAAAAGGTGCAACTGGCAGGATACTAATATGCATTCCTGAGTGAATGCCTAGGTCCAATAATTACTTACAATATTGCATGTGATATAATATAACAACTGTACATGGGTATGTATATACAGACCTGTATGAATAAGTAGGTCCTGAGTGGATGAGTGCTGACGGAACAGAGTTACTCACTGATGGATGCATAATTGTTAAACTAGGTTCTAGCACCCCAACAGTTCCAGATCTATGTTGCCGACGGCACGGCACCCCGGTGAGGCATTATATAGTCTCATAGCCGCCGGCAGGAAGGACCTCCTGTAGCGCTCTCTGGCACACCGTGGTGGGATCAGTCTGTGACTGAAAGAGCTCCTCTGCGTCATAACCATAGCGTGCAGAGGGTGGGTGACGTTGTCCATGATGGCCAGCAGTTTGGCCAGGATCCGTCTCTCCGCCACCTCCTCTAGAGTGTCAAGGCTCATCCCCAGGACAGAGCTAGCCTTCCTGATCAGCTTATTTACCCGAGAAGCATCACCGGCTTTGATGTTTGCTCCCCAGCACACCACTGCAAAAAAGATGGCACTGGCCACCACAGACTGGTAGAAGGTATGCAGTAGTTTACTGCACACGTTGAAGGACCTGAGCCTCCTCAGAAAGTAGAGTCGGCTCTGGCCCTTTTTGTACAGGGCCCCGGTGTTACCAGCCCATTCCAGTCTGTTGTCCATATGGACACCCAAGAACTTGTATGACTCAACCATTTCCACATCCATCCCCTTTATAGGGACTGCAGTCAGTTGTGCCTTGGTTCTCCTGAAGTCCACCACCATCTCCTTAGTTTTGCTGATGTTGAGCTGAAGGTGGTTCTGCTCACACCACAACACAAAGTCACTGATTGTGCTCCTGTACTCCTCCTCCTGCCCACCCCTGATGCACCCTACAATAGCAGAGTCATCCAAGAACTTCTGTAGGTGGCATGTCTCAGAGTTATATCTGAAGTCTGAGGTGTAGAGGGTGAACAGGAAGGGGGACAGGACCGTACCCTGGGGGGCCCCTGTGTTGCTAACTGCCCGTTCTGACACACAGCTCTGTAGTCGCACAAATTGTGGCCTACCGGTCAGGTAGTCCGTGACCCAGGAGACTAAGGGTGCTTCCACTTTCATCCTCCTCATCTTCTCACCCAGTAGCAGGGGCTGAATGGTATTGAAGGCACTGGAGAAGTCAAAAAACATGACCCTCACAGTGCAACCTGCGTTGTCCAGGTGAGAGTAGGCCCTCTGCAGAAGGTAGATGATTGCATCATCCACCCCGATGTTGCGCTGGTATGCAAACTGCAGGGGGTCCATTGATGAACACACCAGGGGTCTGAGGTGAGCGAGGACTAACCTTTCCAGGGTCTTCATGATGTGGGATGTTAGCGCTACAGGTCTGAAGTCATTCAGGACAGTGGGGTGTGCCTTCTTGGGCACTGGGACGAGGCAGGATGTTTTCCACAGCACAGGGACCCTTTCTAGGCTCAGGCTAAGGTTGAAAAGACGCTGGAGTATTCCACACAGTTGGTCAGCACAGACCCTCAGCACCCTTGGGCTGATGCCATCAGGGCCCGCCGCTTTCCACTGGTGTAGTCTCTCCAGCTCTCTCTTCACTTGGTTGGTGGTGAAAGCCAGCCCAGGTAGGGAGGTGGGGGGAAGGGGGGTGTTGAGGATCAGTCCAGGGGGGGCAGGGGCGGAGGTGGGGTCACTGATTGTCTCAGCAGAGGTGCTGTGAGCAAAGTGGGGGTGGGATAGCTGTGAGGGTGTGTGGTCTGGGGAGCTGGAGGGGAGGTGGACAGGGCCAGTATCGAACCTGTTAAAAAATTGGTTCAGCTCATTGGCTCTGTCCTGGGTCCCCTCCGTCTGCCCACTGTTTGACTTTTTGAAGCCAGTGATATTTCTCATACCCTTCCACACCTTGCCCTGGAATTTTGCTTAAATTCATCAAAAAAAAAGTTAGCTTATAACAGTGAACCTTTTTTGTGGGATACACAAGGCAATTCTAGGTCTTGTGGCATATTTTAGTTAAACTATCCCCAAATCAAAGGAATTGCAACCCTCTGCATGTGCAGTGCACTCTTTCATCACATGTACAGCTGATTCTCAAGATCTTGCACACTAATGAGATGCTATTGAGCCCACACTACTACACTGTGTGAGCCAAGGACTACATGCTTTCTGGTAAGTTTTGATTACAATACTGGGTGGAGTGAATATATTTTATATGACATACTACATGTTTTTTTGTTAACTAGTAAATAGTAGCCTACAGCAAAGTGTGTTTAAATCATTTCTAACTAACAATTTCTTCTAGTTCGCTTTTGCTACCATGTGGGTTTCCATACATGTTTCATTTTAAAACATTTATCTTACAAAGTAGTTGTTTACTCTAACTGCTTAACTATTTATCTTTACATGGAATTGTAATTGGTTTTTTTTTTTACAGGAAAATGCCATGGGCACTAACTGATGTGTGGAGACATTTCACTGCAGCTAATGTTGAAGGAAAAGATGTGTACATTTGCAGAATCATCTGGCCAAGTGCATGAAGTTCCCTCAGCGCTTACAACAAGCAGCCTCTGACAAAAGTCCCTCTACTTCTATTCGAGGTGAAAATTATGAATCAGACACCTTATCTATAGCAACAGCTCATTGTCCTCCTGGAATCAGAAGTTTTTTTTGAGTCAATGGAGGAACGTACAGTTGAAGTCGGAAGTTTACATAAACTTAGTTTGAAGTCATTAAAAATCATTTTTCAACCACTCCACAGATTTATGTTAACAAACTATAGTTTTGGCAAGTCAGTTAGGAAATCTTCTTTGTGCATGACACAAGAAATCCTTCCAATAATTGTTTACAGACAGATTATTTCACTTATAAATCACTATATCACAATTCCAGTGGGTCAGAAGTTTACATGCACTAAGTTGACTGTGCCTTTAAACAGCTTCGGAAATTCCAGAAAATGATGTCACGGCTTTAGAAGCTTCTGATAGGCTAATTGACATCATTTGAGTCAACTGGAGGTGTACCTGTGGATGTATTTCAAGGCCTACCTTCAAACTCAGTGCCTTGTTGCTCGACATCATGGGAAAATCAAAATAAATCAGTGAAGACCTCAGAAAAAAAATGGTAGACCTCCACAAGTCTGGTTCATCCTTGGGAGCAATTTCCAAATGCCTGAAGGTACCACGTTCATCTGTACAAACAATAGTACGCAAGTATAAACACCATGGGACCACGCAGCCGTCATACCGCTCAGGAAGGAGACGCGTTCTTTCTCCTAGAGATGAACGTACTTTGGTGCGAAAAGTGCAAATCAATCCCAGAACAACAGCAAAGGACCTTGTGAAGATGCTGGAGGAAACAGGGACAAAAGTATCTATATCCACAGTAAAACGAGTCCTATATCGACATAACCTGAAAGGCCGCTCAGCAAGGAAGAAGCCACTGCTCTAAAACCGCCCAAAATAAATCCAGACTACGGTTTGCATCTGCACATGGGGACAAAGATCTTACTTTTGGAGAAATGTCCTCTGGTCTGATGAAACAAAACTGTTTGGCCATAATGACCATCGTTATGTTTGGAGGAAAAAGGAGGAGACTTGCAAGCCAAAGAATACCATCCCAACCGTGAAGCATGGGGGTGGGGGTGCTTTGCTGCAGGAGGGACTGGTGCACTTCACAACATAGATGCCATCATGAGGAAGGAAAATTATGTGGAAATATTGAAGCAACATCTCAAGACATCAGTTAGGAAGTCAAAGCTTGGTCGCAAATGGGTCTTCCAAATGGACAATGACCCCAAGCATACTTCCAAAGTTGTGGCAAAATGGCTTGAGGACAACAAAGTCAAGGTATTGGAGTGGCCATCACAAAGCCCTGACCTCAATCCTATAGAAACTTTGTGGGCAGAACTGAAAAAGCTTGTGCGAGCAAGGAGGCCTACAAACGTGACTCAGTTACAGCAGTTATGTCGGGAGGAATGGGCCAAAATTCACCCAACTTATTGTGGGAAGCTTATGGAAGGCTACCCAAAACGTTTCACCCAAGTTAAACAATTTAAAGGCAAAGCTACCA
The DNA here is from genome assembly GCA_023634145.1 of Thymallus thymallus. Classification (NCBI taxonomy): domain Eukaryota; kingdom Metazoa; phylum Chordata; class Actinopteri; order Salmoniformes; family Salmonidae; genus Thymallus; species Thymallus thymallus. The sequence continues at coordinate 14,791,142 of CM042411.1, forward strand.
AATACTATTCGAGTGTATGTAAACTTCTGACCCACTGGGAATGTGATGAAATTAATAAAAGCTGAAATAAATAATTCTCTCTACTATTATTCTGACATTTCACAATCTTAAAATATAGTGGTGATCCTAACTGACCTAAGACAGGTAGTTTTTACTATGATTAAATGTCAGGAATTGTGAAAAACTGAATTTAAATGTATTTGGCTAAGGTGTATGTAAACTTCCGACATCAACTGTATATCCAATGCAAAAAACATTTAAATGGCATGAATACTAAATGTGCATATATTTCAGTTATATCCCATATATTCCCGTTAATTCCCACGGAAAGTTTCCACCTCTGAATATTCCTCAAAATGTGCAACCCTATTCCTAAATATTTAAAAAACTAAAAGCATTGTATTTGGGACAGATCTTTCACTAAACCCTAAACCTCAACTAAATCATGTAATAAATAATTGTGGAAATTGAGCAAGTTGGGGTGACTAAACTGCTTGGAGTAACCCTGGATTGTAAACTGTCATGGTCAAAACATACTGATACAACAGTAGCTAAGAGGGGGATTAGTCTGTCCATAATAAAGCGCTGCTCTACTTACTTAACAGCACGATCAACAAGGCAGGTCCTTCAAGCTCTAGTTTGGTCGCACCTGGACTACTGTTCAGTCGTGTGGTCAGGTGCCACAAAGAGGGACTTAGGAAAATTGCAATTGGCTCAGAACAGGGCAACAAGGCTGGCCCTTGGATGTACACCGAGAGTGAACATTAATAATATGCATGTCAATCTCTCCTGGCTCAAAGTGGAGGAGAGATTGACTTCATCACTACTTGTATTTGTGAGAGGTATTGACATGTTGAAAATACCGAGCTGTCTTTTTAAACAACTAGTACACAACTCAGTCACAAGACATGCCACCAGAAGTCTCTTCACAGTCCCCAAGTCAGAGACTATGGGAGGAGCACAGTACTACATGGAACTACATGGAACTCTATTCCACATCAGGTAACTATTGCAAGCAGTAGAATCAGATTAAGAAAAAAATATAAAAATACAGCGGGGACTGTCAAGCAACACAAACATGGGCACAGACACATGCATACACACACACACGATAACATACGCACTATCAAACACGTATACATGGATTTTGTGTTGTAGATTTGTGGTAGTGGAGTAGGAGCCTGAGGGCACACAGTGTGTTGTGAAATCTGTTATGAATGTATTGTAAATGGTATAAGTGCCTTAATTCTTCTAGACCCCAGAGTAGCTGTTGCCTTGACAGTAGCTAATGGGGATCCATAATAAATACAAATACAAATAGCTAATCACATTTCTGGACATGTTATGATAACCACCTTTGCGCCTTCTGGAAAAGTCCATTCATGACCAGGGGTCAAAAACAGGGTCAACGATTATCATCATCATCCCTAAATTATAAACATAGCTCAAGAAATAACGTAATCTCGTTTGGAAGCTAATTCTATGCTTTACATATGTGGATTCGATTAGATTCAGGCCGTTACACTATGCAACCAACTGTGACATGTTTTGCTATTGCCCTGGGTTGGTTTGAGTTTGTTGCTGCTAGTTAATACACTGTTTTAGTCAGACACGAGTTAGCGAGTACCACCATAGCGGCATAAAAAAAGACATTGTGCCCTAGACATGAGTTGCACCTTGGAGGCTAGTGGCTTTCATCTAAATTACACGAGTGGCATGGAAATACAATGACATTGCTAAAAATAAATAATTAGTAGGAAACAACTTTGCCGTATTATGTTGTCGTCAAATTTACTTTATTAGAGAGATGGCAATGTTGCCATTACTGTTATTTGCAAAGTTTGTAAATGTTAGTTAGCTAAAATACAGTGGTCCCCTCCATTTTGGTTAGTTGGCTGAAGTTATACTGCATCTAGAGTCAATCTGGCGACATCACAATGATGACAAGGTTTTCCTACTGATTTTTGGCCTTCTTTTGAAATCTTAGTGTTTCCAAGCCAAATCAAAGTTGTAATGAGGTAGGCTATCGTTAACCAGCTAGTGTCAGCTATTCTAGCGATGACAGTGATTATGATTATCAAAATATACATAACCAGATACATAACCAGCAGTCTATGGTCCAGCTACTAGTATACTCACCACCACTGGGGACCAACAAACTCCAACCACCTATTCCGCATGATGATGGGGTCTTTCGACAGGGCATGCAAACCATAGTTGTTGGCTGAGCATCCTGCTGGAAGCATGCATTGCATGGCCTTTTCAGTCTTAAATGGACATGATCCTTTGAACGCGTTGGTTGGGGGCGATGAAAGTGGTGTGCACTTTAATAAGGGAGGGGCTGCGCTAATAAACAGGCTTGATCCGTGAGACATTTGACATTAGTACCGAAATAAATTCTAGTACCAAACCATTTTTCATGTTCTAGTATCGAAAAAGTACAGACGTTTTGGTATACCGTGCAACACTATGATACATTGTTAGCTCAAACACTTAATCTGCAAAAATGACAAGTTAATTAGTGGGTGATGATAATTTCAGAACCAAAGTTGGGGGACAAAAAAAACAAAAAGGCTACATTTCTCCCTCTAATCTGATGGTGGTAGATGCATAGTCTCCCTTATGACTCATCTTAGGTGCCTAGAGCGTACATACACCATAGACATACATCATTTACACACACACACACACACACACACAAATTATGAAGATGGCGCTGCTGTGGATTGCTGCCGTTTTACGGGCTCCTGACCAATTCTGCTATTTTGTGTTACATAATGTCTCCGCCATCATATCCTATGACTGAAAACTGCTTGTGGACATCAGAACAGTGATTGATTGATTGAATTTATTTGACAATTTGTAAAATACATACATTAGGGCGCTCCAGCTGGTGGAGATTTTTACTTCAATGAGTCTGCAGCTCTGGACGTTCTGCTTACCTCAGACCAGGCCCTGATCCCTGGGACTCGAAAGAGGAAACAACGGCGAAAGAGAGCCAAGAGAGAGGCGAGACTACGTCGGCGAGCATGTAGACTGCCATTTGTTGGCAAACATGTAGTCACTGGAGAACAGACTGGATGAGCTCCGTTCGAGACTATTCGATCAACGGTACCTGAAAACTGTAATATCCTATGTTTCTCGGAGTTGTGAATGAGGACATTGATATACAACTCGCTTTTTCTATGTATGCTCAAGACCGGACGGCAGACTCGGATAAGGCAAGAGGGGGAGGGGGATGTCTCTTAACAACAGCTGGTGTGCAATCTCTATATGTTAAGGAAGTCTCATGTTGTTGCTCACCTGAGTTAGAATACCTCATAATAAGCTGCAGACCATACTATTTACCCAAAAAGCTTTTATCTATATTGTTCGTAGCGGTCCATTTACCACCACAAACCGATGCTGGCACTAAGACTGCACTCAACGAGCTGTATAGGGCCATAAACAAACAAGAAAATGCATTGAATCCTCCTACTTCGGCTCTGACGCTCAATGGATGTGGCAGGGCTTGCAAACTATCATGGACAGATTACAAAAGGAAACCCAGCCGCGAGCTGCCCAGCGACGTGAGCCTACCAGACGAGCTAAATGCCTAAATTACAACGGCAATGGACATAGAGTTATGGATAAAACGTTAACAGTATGTTGCCACTGCTCAACGAGAACAGCCTATGCAGAGTGCCACGTGTAGTTATTCCAGTTAGCAATGAGTCCGAGAGAGGCCGGCTTCCTGCCAGAGCCGAATTTGAGATGAGAAATTCCTTGCTATTGTCTTTCAAATTAACTCCTGGCTAGATGGCTTGCAGAGGGTTTATAGCTGTCTTCTGAGTGGAGGCTAAACGCCAAAAGCGGTCTGCCAAGGGCTTATAGCGGTCCTAAGAGTGGGGGCCACCCGCCAGATACGTAAATCACATCTTTAAGGGAAACTCTGCTTGCCCTCTGGCAGTAGGAATTTATAGCCTTGAGCATAGGGAAAGCAGAAAATAGCAAGCAGGAGTAAATGTTTTGCCTCAGAGACAAAAGTAAATTAGGAGATTATCTAATCAATGGAAGATGGAATTAAAAGTTAAATGTCAAGGATATGCTTCAACGACCAAGAGCCAACAGGTAGGCTGCTACATAATCTGAATGGAGGTGATTAGATAACTAGCTTTTCTAGGTGTGATGCAGACAAGACAAGCTATAAGTTACTCTACGAGCGCCAGTCGGCTTGGTATGGTTGGTTGCTGTCTCTCCCTCCTTGCCCGTGTCACTCGCTCACACTCGCTCACAGTACACACACCGCAAGGGCCCCTCCTCCACCTGCTAGAGTGTCTCTCCCATGCACTTTATCAGCTCTGGTTAATAAAGTAGCTTACAAAATATACTTTTCTTCTGCTTCCCTCACTCAGATCGGGTCTGGATCCGACCAGGTCTATTCTGATTTTTTTAAACTATTATTTCAACTTATTTTAACCAGGTAGGACAGTTGACAGCTCATTTACAACTGCGAACTAGCCAAGATAAAGCAAACGTACAGTCAATAACACAATATAAAATCTATATACAGTGTGTGCAAATGTAGTAAGATTAGGAAGGTAAGGCAATAAATAGGCGAAATAATTACAATTTAGCATTAACACTGGAGTGATAGATGTGCAAATAGAGATACTGGGGTGCAAATTAGCAAAAAAATAACAATATGGGGATGAAGTAGTTTGGTGGGCTATTTACAGATGGGCTGTGTACAGTTGCAGTGATCGGTAAGTTTGGGTCTAGAGTGTCTCCCCCTTTGAAGAGGGGGATGACTGCGGCAGCTTTCCAATCTCTAGGGATCTCAGACGATATGAAAGAGAGAGGTTGAACAGGCTAGTAATTGGGGTTGCAACATTTGCGGCGGATAATTTTAGAAAGAAAGGTTCAGATTGTCTAGCCCAGCAGATTTGTAGGGGTCCAGATTTTGCAGGGGGGGGGGGGGTTGGGGGCTTGGGCAAGTTGCTGCGGGGGGTGCAGAGCTGTTGGCCGGGGTGGAAAGCATGGCCAGTTGTAGCAAAATGCTTATTGAAATTCTCGATTATCAAAGATTTATCGGTGGTGACAGTGTTTCCTAGCCTCAGTGCAGTGGGCAGCTGGGAGGAGGTGCTCTTATTCTCCATGTCCCAAAACTTTTGGGAATTAGTGCTACAGGATGCACATTTCTGTTTGAAAAAGCTAGCCTTTGCTTTTCTAACTGACTGTGTATATTGGTTCCTGACTTCCCTGAAAAGTTGCATATCGCGGGGGCTATTCGATGCTAATGCAGTACGCCACAGGATGTTTTTGTGCTGGTCAAGGGCAGTCAAGTCTGGAGTGAACCAAGGGCTATATCTGTTCTTAGTTCTACATTTTTTGAATGGGGCATGCTTATTTAAGATGGTGAGAAAAGCACTTTTAAAGAACAACCAGGCATCCTCTACTGACAGGATGAGGTCAATATCCTTCCAGGATACCTGGGCCAGATCTAATAGAAAGGCCTGCTCGCAAAAGTGTTTTAGGGAGCGTTTGACAGTGATAAGGGGTGGTCGTTTGACCGCTGACCCATTGCGAATGCAGGCGATGAGGCAGTGATCGCTGAGATCCTGGTTGAAGACAGAGGAGGTGTATTTGGAGGGCAAGTTAGTCAGAATGATATCAATAATGGTACCCATGTTTACGGATTTTGGGTTGTACCTGGTGGGTTCCTTGATAATTTGTGTGAGATTGAGGGCATCTATCTTAGATTGAAGTACAGCCGGGGTGTTAAGCATATCCCAGTTTACGTCACCTAACAGTACAAACTCTGAAGATAGATGGGGGGCAATCAATTCACATATGGAGTCCAGGGCACAGCTGGGGGCTGAGGGGGGTCTTTAACAGGCTGCAACAGTGAGAGACTTATTTCTGGATAGGTGGATTTTTAGAAGTAGAAGCTCAAACTGTTTGGGCACAGACCTGGACAGTATGACAGAACTCTGCAGGTTATCTCTGCAGTAGATTGCAACTCCGCCACCTTTGGCAGTTCTATCTTGACGGGAAATGTTGTAGTTGGGGATGGAAATTTCCGAATTTTTGGTAGCCTTCCTAAGCCAGGATTCTGACACAGCTAGGACATCCGGGTTGGCGGAGTGTGCTAAAGCGGTGAATAAATCAAACTTAGGGAGGAGGCTTCTAATGTTAACATGCATGAAACCAAGGCTTTTACGGTTACAGAAATCAACAAATGAGAGCGCCTGGGGAATAGGTGTAGTACTGGGGGTTACAGGACCTGGGTTTACCTCTACATCACCAGAGGAACAGAGGAGTAATAGAATCAGTGTTCGGCTGAGGGCTTTCAGAACTGGACGTCTAGTACCTTGGCTACATAGAATAAAAGGAGCAGATTTCTGGGCATGGTGGAATAGGTTGAGGGCATAATGTACAGACAAGGGTATGGTAGGATGTGAGTTCAGTGGAGGTAAACCTAGGCGTTGGGTAATGAAGAGAGAGGTTGCATCTCTGGAGACACCAGTTAAGCCAGGTGAGGTCTCCGCATGTGTGGGGGGAGGAACAAAGGAGCTATCAGAGGCCAGATGAGCAGGACTGATAGTTAAACAGAAAGAAATACCATATAACCAAACAGTCCTGCAGGCATCAGCTGTGGAGCTGAGCAATCATAGGATCCGATGAATAGCAAAGTGGTGAGCCGGGGATCAGATCAAATGGGCACGGCGTTCAGAGTGTAAGCAGGCTGGGCTAGCAGGCTGGGCTAGCAGGCTGGGCTAGCAGGCCGGAGCTAGCAGGCTGGGCTAGCAGACCGGAGCTAGCAGGCTGGGCTAGCAGACCAGAGCTAGCAGGCTGGGCTAGCAGGCTGGGCCAGCAGGCTGGGCTAGCAGGCCGGAGCTAGCAGGCCAGAGCTAGCAGATGGATCTTCGGCGACGTCGCAGAGGAGAACCCTGTTGAGACCACGTCGGACAATTTCGTCGGCAGACCAGTCACGGTGGCTCGGTGGGGTTCCGTGTCGACAGTAGAAGGTCCAGGTAGGTTGACAAGGTACTGGGGCCCGGGAGAGTAGCTAGCACACGTCGGATGTCCGGGAGATGAGCCTAGCTCACGCTAGCATTGGTAGCGTGTAAACAATGGAGGTTAGCTATAAGCGTCGGTCACTCGAATGCAGCTAGCTAGCTGTGATGATCCGGTGTGGTGGTCCGGTACTTTCAGTGGAAATCCGGTGAGGTGGGAGGGAAGGCAGTCCGATAAGCGCTGGGTTGGTAGCGCGCTGAGCAGACTGGCCAATATTGTCCGAACTGAAAGCTGTCTGAGCAACCAGAGCGGAGGTGAGGACCGCTAGCAGTGGTTAGCGATGGCTGGTTAGCAAGCTAGCTAGCAGGCTAACCTTTGACTGCGGTTCAGTTAAATAGTGGAAAAGCACGGATATTTGATCCGATATTTGGTCCGTATCGCATCGGGTAAGGTGGCTTGCAGGAGGGGTAAAACGGGAACAAATAAAAATGTATGTAAAGACAAATTACAAACTACTACAAACTATTTACACGGGACATACGACGGGACAACAAAAAATACGTCTACACTGTTACGCCATCTTGGATTCACTGCTAGTTAGCAGGCTAGCTTCTGTCGGAGGGAAATATATACGGAAAACAGAAGAAAAAAAACTGACTATTTACACGGGACAGGACAAAAGAACACGCCCGCAGTGTTACGCCATCTTGGGTTTCCATATTTAAAATTGTATTTATGCATATCGGGTCGGGTGGGAAAGCCCCAGGTCTATTCCGGAACAGGTCCAAGAAGTTGAGAGGCCCAACATAACAATCTTCATCACAAAAGACAATGCCAGAAACATTGTGAATGCTGTCAAAGAAGCTGGACTTTTTAGTTTTGCGTGTTTTGACAAATGAACTAAAATCAACTACAGTAACTGTTGGCATTTAATTTTCCTGCTGTACCGTAAAGGAACCGTGGGTTTGGTGAAGCCTTACACCCCTAGTAAAGATTCCTGCCTAATAATATCCACACTTATATTTCGTTTTGGAGAAATTGTTTGCCTTGTAATTCTGTTACCATAGACCCAGATATCTTTAACATATTTTATAATTTCTCTCTCTCATGAGGGAAGGAGGATAAGTAATGGTAGCCCTACCAATAAGTTAGGGATTTTACTGATATCAATTGTTACATTAAGTGATTCAAACTCGTAATTCCTTTACCAAATTGGAAACGGAATTACCCCCAAAACCTGTAACGGAATTACTGCAACTGAATTGGCTACAATGGGAAATCATAGTCACACTGGCATACTGTTATGGTCAGCTCATAACCGTTTCCTTTGTCTTTCTGTTGTCTGGTGGTCAAACCAAGAGTGTTCTAACAGTCAGTCAGTCTCCCTTAGCCCCCCTCCCTCTCTCTCTCTCTGCCCTCGCTGCTCTCTGCCTCTCCAGTTAATGTCGCCTCTCCCAGCTCTTACGGACACCTACCCATAAACCCCCTCTCTTTCTATTTACTGTAACCAGCATCCTCACCCACTGATCACTGACCGACAACGAACTTCCATGGACGTTGAAAAGTATTTGAAATTTGGTCAGTCCACCCTGGCCTTGACATTAACGTCCACAGATCATTTTGAGTAAAGCACAGTACAATACAGTAGGTTTTTTTTTCCTGGATCAGAAAAGGCTTTGGTGGTGGGCGTAGCAGGGGGCGAAGTCGGCTGGCTCAATTTTATAGAACATTTAAAAAGGCCTCTGTCTTGGCAGTGTAGAGACCTGCATTTATAAGCCAATTTCCTACAATTCAAAACATTTCTCCATGGAGCTCAGAGATTTATTTAGCTGTTTTAAAGCTAATTTCATGCAATTCTACTTATTTTGCCATGCAGTTTATAGAACATGTTGCAGTTTTAAAGCAAATGTCCTGCTATTCTACACATACTGCCATGGAGCTGAGAGAATATTTGTTTTAAAGCTAATTTCCTGCAATTCTATGAATTTTGCCATGGCTAATGCTGTGTGCTTTTGCTCAAACAATCTATACTGCTAAATTTATTACTTTTGGAATTTTCTAATTCTAACTTTTAGTTTGGCAATTGTTCATTCTCAAAGATATAAAAAATTTAAAAAAATAGGTCCATTATCTTTTCTACATATTTTAAATATGGTTTTAGTAGTAATTTAAGTTTAAACTGAAAGCGTTTTTCCATCCCAAAAATGTATGACAAAATAATACATACACTACATGAACAAAAGTATGCGGACACCTGCTCATCGGAACATCTCATTACATAATCATGGCATTAATATGGAGTTGTTCCCCCATTTGCTGCTATAACAGCCTCCACTCTCCTGGGAAGGCTTTCCACTAGATTTTGGAACATTTCTGCGGGGACTTGCTTCCATTCAACCACAAGAGCATTAATGAGGTCGGGCATTGATGTTGGGCGATTAGGCCTGGCTCGCAGTCGGCGTTCTAATTCGTCCCAAAGGTCTTCGATGGGGTTGAGATCAGGGCTCTGTGCAGGCCAGTCAAGTTCTTCGAAAAACCATTTCTGTATGGACCTCGCTTTGTGCACGGGGGCATTGTCATGCTGAACAGGAAAGGGCATTCCCCAAACCACAGAATCGTCTAGAACAATGCTTCTCAATCTTTTTTCAATAACGTACCCCCTATCAAATTTTTTCTCAGCCAAGTACCCCCTGACCGGCCCCAATCAAAAGATAGAAATAAAAGCTATGACTACGATATAGTGATGTGCCATCATTATGAGATTTATTAAACATTGTAAATGAAAAACATTTGTAATAATAAACATTTGCAATAATAAACATTTGCAATAATAAACAATGTATAATTACCGATCATACAGTTTAAGTACCCCATGACTGGCCCCAAACATGTTTGATAAAAGAAACCTATATAAATAATATATATATACAGTGTGTATATATATATGATGTTTATAACATTTTAGCTCAAAAACACTTGTAATAATAAACAACAAACTAAGTTGCACTTATAATTTAGTGCGAAACATGTGCTTGTGCTTCACTGAGGATCTTGGTCATCCTCGGTGGCAGGGAGGACACAGCAGTGATCAGACTTTTTTCCAGGCCCAGTCTGTTTCTTTGCTTTGTTTTGATCACAGTCATTGCAGAAAATGAGGCCTCACACAAATATGTGGATCCAAAGGGCAGTAACTGCTGCAAAGCTTTTTCTCCCAGCTCAGGGTACTCCTTTTTTACACACACACAAAACTGCGTTCGAGTGGAGTTTTCATATTTCATCCGTAGGCCATAGTCAGATGACACATCCAAGAGTTTTTCCTGGTGACAGAGAGGGAGCTTTGCTGAATATATCTGCCAGATAGCACAGTTTTGCAAGCCAATCTTTATCTTTAAACAGGGTGGCATATGGAGATCTTTGCTCTGACAAAAAGGTGTGCACCCCCGCCCGTAGTTCCAACAGCCTGTTCAGTATCCTTCCTCGAGATAGCCAGCGCACTTCTGTGTGTAGCAGCAGTTGTGTGTGTTCAGCTCCCATGTCCTCACAAAGGCGGTGAAACAGTCGTGCATTGAGTGGCCTTGACTTAATAAAGTTAATCACTTTAATGCTGTCATTCAAAACGTCATGCAACACAGGACTTTTTTTGGATGCCAGTGCTTCCCTGTGTATGACACAGTGATTCCACTGCACTTCTGGATGTTTATTTCTAATACGAGCCATGAGCCCTTTAACACGGCCTGTGATTGACGCAGCTCCGTCAGTGCAGACACTCTTGCAGTTTCTCCAGTCCAGCTCGTTTTCAATGAAGAAATTATCCACAACATTAAAAAGGTCCTCTCCTGTTGTTTTCCCCTCTAAGCTCTTGCAGAAAAGTACATTTTCATAAATGTCGCCGATATCCACATACCTCACAAAAGCAATGAGCTGTGCCTTGCCACTGACATTGGTCGACTCATCAAGCTTGAGTGAAAATGCTTCATCCAAGTTTTCCCACAACTTGTTCAACAATATCCGCTCCCATTCTTTCTATTCTGCAGGAAACGGTGTCATTAGACAAAGGCACCGTTTTTAATTTATCCGCGGCATTTTTGTCCAGCATTGTCTCCGCTAATACAACAGCGGCTGGGAGTAACAGGTCCTCAGCGATCGTGAACAGCTTTTTTGCTTTAGCCACGAGCAGTGACACCGCATATGACACCTGTAGTGCTTTGGCTGATGTTGTGGAGACTTTTCGCATTGTTTCCTGCGATGATCTAAACTCAGCAAGTTTTCTCTTGAAAAATTCTGGCGGCTTTCCAAAATGACACTGATGTTTGGTGCTGAGATGTCTCTGGAGGTGCGCCGGTTTCATCGAGCTGTTAGCTAGTTTCTCGCCACAGAAAAAACACAATGCCTGGGAGGGTTGCCGTTTGTTGGTGTGAATCCCATCAAAACATACCCCTCCTGATATTGACGGTATTTTGTTGGCTCCACTTTGGCTTTCTTTTTTTTCTTCATCCTCCCCGTTTTCCGCTGTAGTATTTCTACGTTTTAACCAGGATTTCATTTAAATGTCTTTTTGTTTCCAGTAAAGCAACTCGCTTCCCGCTCGGCGTGATTAAAATTATTCTTGTCTGATTTAGGTAGTTTACTATCACATTTAAAATAGAAACATTTTATATAAAAATGTGGTTTACATAATTTTATTAAACTTATTTTTGTATGATATTTTTTGTAATCATGGATGATTTTGTATATCTTTTAAATTAAATGAATAATTTAAATTAATTAATAAAAAAAAATTATTATATATTTTTTTATAAATCTCACCTACCCCCTACAGTACCGCAACGTACCCCTAGGGGTACGTGTACCCCCATTTGAGAATCACTGGTCTAGAATATCATTGTATGCTGTGGTGTTAAGATTACCCGTCACTGGAACTAAGGGGCCTAGACCGAACCACGAAAAACAGCCCCAGACCATTATTCCTCCTCCACCAAACGTTAGTTGGCACTATGCATTGGGGCAGGTAGCATTCTCCTGGCATCCGCCAAACCCAGATTTGTCCATCGGACTGTCAGATGGTGAAGTGTGATTCAACACTCCAGAGAACTCGTTTCCACTGCTCCATAGTCCAATGGCGGTGAGCTTTACACCACTCCAGTCGACGGTTGGTATTGCGCATGGTTATCTTAGTCTTCGGTGCGGCTGCTCGGCCGTGGAAATCCATTTCATGAAGCTCCCAATGAACAGTTACACGCTTCAGCAATCGCGGTCCGTTCTGTACGTTTTTGTGGCCTACCACTTCTCGACATGGCTATAGTTACTCCTAGTTGTTTCCACTTTACAATAACAGCACTTAGTTAACCGGGGCAGCTCTAGCAGGGCAGAAGTTTTACGAACTGACTTGTTGAAAAGGTGGCATCCTATGACGGTGCCACGTTGAAAGTCACTGAGCTCTTCAGTAAGGCCATTCTACTGCCAATGTTTGCCTATGGAAATTGCATGACTGTGTGCTTGATTTTATACACCTGTCCACTAATTGGAAGGTGTGTCCACATACGTTTGTATATACATACAAATGTGTATGTTATGTATACAGTGCATTTGGAATGTATTCAGACCCCTTCCCTTTTACCACTTTGTTACATTTTAGAATAAGGCTGTAACGTATTACATTCATTGTTTTCCTCATCAAACTACACACTACCCCATAATGACAAAGCAAAACCGTTAAACATTTTTGCAAATGAATTAAAAATGTATAACAGAAATACCTTATTTACATAAGTATTCAGACCCTTTGCTATGAGACTTGAAATTGAGCTCAGGTGCATCCTGTTTCCATTAATTTATTTAACTGGGCAAGTTAACTAAGAACAAATTCTTATTTACAATGACAGCCTACCTACAGGGTCAGCCCCTGGAACAAATTAGGGTTAAGTGCCAAGGTTTTTCACCTTGTCGGCTCGGGTATTTGAACCAGCGACCTTTCAGTTACTGGCCCGACACTAACCGCTAGGCTACCTGCCGCCCATCATCCTTGAGATGTTTCTTCAACTTGATTGGAGTCCACCTGTGGTAAATTCAATTGATTGGACATGATTTGGAAAGGCACGCAACTGTCTAAATAAAGGTCCCACAGTTGACAGTGCATGTCAGAGCAAAAACCAAGCCATGAAGTCAAAGGAATTGTCCATTGAGCTCCGAGACAGGATTTTGTCGAGGCACAGATCTGGGGAAGGGAAGAGATCCTTGAAAAATAAACTGCTCCAGAGAGTTCAGGACCTCAGACTGGGTCGAAGGTTCACCTCCAACATGACAACGACCCTAAGTACACAGCCAAGACAACGTAAGAGTTGCTGCGGGACAAGTCTCTGAATGTCCTTGAGTGGCCCAGCTAGAGCCCGGACTTGAACCTGATCAAACATCTCTGGAGAGACCTGAAAATAGCTGTGCAGCGACGCTCCCCATCCAACCTGACAGAACTTGAGAGGATCTGCAGAGAAGAATGGGAGAAACACCCCAAATACCGGTGTGCCAAGCTTGTAGCGTCATGGCCAGGAAGACTCAAGTCTGTAATAGCTTCAACAAAGTACTGAGTAAAGTGTCTGAATACTTATGTAAATGTAATATTTCAGTTTTGTATTTGTAATACATTTTAAACCTTTTTTTGCTTTATCATTATGGGGTATTGTGTGTAGATTGATGAGGAGAAAAATATATTTAATACATTTTAGAATAAGGCTGTAACGTAACAAAATGTGGAAAACGTCAAGGGGTCTGAATACACTGTAAGTATAGGTCAGCAATGGGGAGTTGCTGCTTCCTACGAGCACAAAATGTGTAGGCTACATTTCAAGCTGTTGTTCAAAAGCGAGTCAAGTAAAAGCTTATGTATTAATTAAAGGGGCAGTATTGTATTTTGAGACACGCTTGAATATGCAAATAATCCATTAGGCAGAGAGGTAGCCTACATTGTCTAATTCTCTGTATGGTAATAATCATTCACTTTATTTTGTAAAGTGGTTTCTTGCATCATAAAACACAATACAATTACATTTACACCTACAGTGCCTTCAGAAAGTATTCACACCCCTTGACTTTTTCCACATTTTGTTGTGTGACAACCTGAATTTAAAATGATTAAATTGAGATTATGTCACTGGCCTACACACAATACTCCATAATGTCAAAGTGGAATTATGTTTTTGGAAATTTCTACAAATTAAAAATGAAAAGCTGAAATGTATTCAGTCAATAAGTATTCAACCCCTTTGTTATGGCAAGCCTAAATAATATAATCTTAAATCACATAATAAGTTGCATGGACTGAGTGTTTAACATGATTTTTGAATGACTACCTCATCTCTGTACCCCACACATACAATTGTCTGTAAGGTCCCTCAGGTCCCTTTCAAACACAGATTCAACCAGAAAGACCAGGGAGGTGCCTCGCAAAGAAGGGAACCTATTGGTAGATGGGTAAAAAAAATAAAAGCAGACATTGATTATCCCTTCAAGCATGGTGAAGTTATTAATTACACTTTGGATGGTGTATCAATACATCCAGTCACTACAAAGATACAGGCGTCCTTCCTAACTCAGTTGCTGGAGAGAATGGAAACCGCTCAGGGATTTCACCATTAGGCCAATGGTGACTTTAATGGCTGTGATAGGAGAAAACTGAGAATGGATCAACAACATTTGTCAGGCTCTGGCCATAGAGAAGCAATAGGCTTCTCTATGTAACTATGGTCAGAGTCTGACAGTGTCGTTCTTTTCTGTTTCTTTGTGGGTTTTGGGTGGATCTCTAATTAGAGGCAGCTGCTACCCGTTGTCTCTAATTAGGGATCCAATATATGTTGAGTCTGTCCCTCACGCGGGTGTGGGTTGTTATCGTACATGTCGAGGTATATGTCGCAGTCACGGTGAATATAAGTGTGCTTTGTTTTACGTCCGTTCATTTCGTATGTTAGGTGAATGTGACGTTTTGTCTATCGTGTTTGTTTGGTGTTTTGTTTTAGTTCGTTCATTTTGAAATATTTACTACATAGTAAATAATAAAGAAAAATGTCGAACTGCTATCCCTGCGCTGCGTCTTGGTCTCTCCAAACCCCATTCCGTGACAGAACAACCCACCACTGCGAGACCAAGCAGCGCGACTGGGGAGAGAGGGAGAGAGAGGTATGCGCGCCAGTACCTATTCCTACGTGGCCTAGGGTGAAGCCTGAGGACAGGGGTAGGTTCTTGAAGCAATGGAGGAGGATGGAGAAGCAAAGGTCCGTAGTGGCGGCGAGCACCACACCATCGGTGCGCGGCCAGAGCCCGGAGAGGCTGAAAAAAGGGCATCGCACGCCACTTCGCATGCCCATGGATCTGGATCGGGAGTGGCCAGAGGGGTTCGAGGAATACCCGGAGGAGGAGCGGACGAGGTGGTGGAGAGCCTGGAATGCTCTTCCTCTGGAGAAGCTGAGGGATCCGCTGGTTATACAGGCATTGGTGGACTTTAAACGCCAGATGACTCTCGTGGCGAGGAAGATGGTTGGCCCGCCACCTCCTGCGAAGGTCAGCGCCCCTGAGCCTCCAGCGAAGGCCAGCAACCCTGAGCCTCCAGCGAAGGCCAGCAACCCTGAGCCTCCAGCGAAGGCCAGCAACCCTGAGCCTCCAGCGAAGGCCAGCAACCCTGAGCCTCCAGCGAGGGCCAGCAACCCTGAGCCTCCAGCGAGGGCCAGCGCCTCTAAACCTCCTACGAAGGTCAGCGCCCCTAAACCTCCTGCGAAGGTCAGCGCCCCTAAACCCCCAGCGAAGGTCAGCGCCCCTGAACCCCCAGCGAAGGTCAGCGCCCCTGAACCCCCAGCGAAGGTCAGCGCCCCTGAACCCCCAGCGAAGGTCAGCGCCCCTGAACCCCCAGCGAAGGTCAGCGCCCCTGAACCCCCAGCGAAGGTCAGCGCCCCAAACCTCCAGCGAAGGTCAGTTCACCGGTGCCCATTACGGGTCCAGCAGCCTGCTCCGCCTCAGTGCCAGAGCAGTCCGCTCCACCGGTACCCAGTCCGGGTCCAGCCGCCTGCTCCGCCTCAGAGACAGAGCAGTCCGCTCCACCGGTACCCAGTCCGGGTCCAGCCGCCCGCTCCGCCTCAGTGCCAGAGCAGTCCGCTCCATGGCCGGAGCCGTTTGCCCCACCAGTGCCCAGTCCGGGCCCGGTTGTTTTCCCCGCTCCATGGCCGGAGCCGTTTGTCCCACCGGTGCCCAGTCCAGGCCCGGAGGTTTTCCCCGCTCCATGGCCGGAGCCGTTTGCCCCACCGGTGCCCAGTGCGGGCCCGGAGGTTTTCCCTGCTCCATGGCCGGAGCCGTTTGCCCCACCGGTGCCCAGTCCGGGCCCGGTTGTTTTCCCCGCTCCATGGCAGGAGCCGTTTACCCCACCGGGGCCCAGTCCGGGCCCGGTTGTTTTCCCCGCTCCATGGCCGGAGCCGTTTGCCCCACCAGTGCCCAGTCCGGGCCCGGTTGTTTTCCCCGCTCCATGGCCGGAGCCGTTTGCCCCACCGGTGCCCAGTCCGGGCCCGGTTGTTTTCCCCGCTCCATGGCCGGAGCCTTTTGCCCCACCGTTCCACAGCCCGGGACCGGTGATAAGGAAGGGGCACGGGAATAAACTGTCCACATCGCCGGAGCCGCCCCCGATGGACTAGTTTTCCCCCCCCATTTACCCCCCCGTGTTTTGTGTGTGGGTTTTTGTTTAGGCGTCCGGGAGTCCGCGCCTTGGGGGGGGGGGGGGGGGGGTACTGTCAGGCTCTGGCCATAGAGAAGCAATAGGCTTCTCTATGTACAGTGTCGTTCTTTTCTGTTTCTTTGTGGATTTTGGGTGGATCTCTAATTAGAGGCAGCTGCTACCCGTTGTCTCTAATTAGGGATCCAATATATGTTGAGTCTGTCCCTCACGCAGGTGTGGGTTGTTATCGTACATGTCGAGGTATATGTCACAGTCACGGTGAATATAAGTGTGCTTTGTTTTACGTCCGTTCATTTCGTATGTTAGGTGAATGTGACGTTTTGTCTATCGTGTTTGTTTTGTGTTTTGTTTTAGTTCGTTCATTTTGAAATATTTACTACATAGTAAATAATAAAGAAAAATGTCGAACTGCTATCCCTGCGCTGCGTCTTGGTCTCTCCAAACCCCATTCCGTGACAACATTGTAGTTACTCCATAATACTAACCTAAATGAAAGAGTGAAAAGAAGGAAGCCTGTACAGAATACAATGGATACAATTTATAATGGAACACTAGTTACTTTAATAATGTTTACATATTTTGCATTACTCATCTCATATGTATATACTGTATTCTATTCAACTGCATTGTAGTCTATGCCGCTCCGACATTGCCTGTCCAAATATTTATATATTCTTTATTCCATTCCTTACTCTAGATGTGTGTGTATATTGCTGTGAAATTGTTAGATATTACTTGTTAGATATTACTGCACTGTTGGAGCTAGAAACAAGCACAATAACATCTGCTAAACATGTGTATGTGACTAATAACATTTGATTTTAATTTGATTTGAGGTTTACAGTGTTTCCTTCCGACACATTGGTGCGTCTGGCTTCCGGGTTAAGCGAGCATTGTCTCAAGAAGCAGTGCGGCTTGGCACAGTCGTGTTTCGGAGGACGCATGGCTCTCGACCTTTGCCTCTCCCGAGTCCGTACGGGAGTTGCGGTGATGGGACAAGACTGTAACTACCGATGTTATTCCTTATTCAACATGTCAGAGGCATGTTTGTTCCACATAGCATATTTCTATTTCTAACAAATGGTTAACGGTCTGTTCCGCAAGTAGTCTAGTTTTAGAATGGCCGTGATATGCTTTAGGAATTTACAATATTAACCACCAATGCACAATGAGTTATGGGTCATATATTTTGAATGCTAAGGGCTATGAAGCCATTTTATCTGAGCAAAACAGGGAGACTTGGCTATAGAACCTGGCTATGAAATGTGTGGAAAGTGGGAGGGTTGATTGAGATTGCAAATTCACTTTTCTATATTCTAGGGAGATAAAAACATAACTGGACTGTTCCTTTTACTATTAACTCAATGCTTCCATTGTTAATAATTTCATAAAGCAGCTTGTTTCTTAGCTACCCTTTGCTTAGTTAACTACACTGAACAAAAAAAAAAACATGCAACATGTATAGTGTTGGTTCTGTTTCATATGATGAAATAAAAAGATCCCAGAAATGTTCCATACGCACAAAAAGCTTATTTCTCTAATTTTTTTAGCATTTCTCTTTTCCAAGATAATCCATCCACCTGGCAGGTGTGGCATATCAAGAAGCTGATTAAACAGCATGATTGTTACACAAGTGCACCTTGTGCTGGGGACAATAAAAGACCACTAAAATTGGCAGTTTTGTCAAACAACACAATGCCACAGATGTCTCAAGTTGAGGGAGCGTGCAGTTGTCATTCTGACTGCAGGAATGTCCACCAGAGCTGTTGCCAGAGAATTGAATGTTCATTTCTCTACCATAAGCTGCCTCCAACGTTGTTTTAGAGAATTAGGCAGTACGTCCAACCGGCCTCACTACCACAGAGCATGTGTAACCACGCCAGCCCAAGACCTCCACATCCGGCTTCTTCACCTGCGAAATCGTCAGACCAGCCCCCCGGACAGCTGATGAAACTGTGGGTTTGCACAACCGAAGAATTATTGCACAAACTGTCAGCTCTTAAGGAAGCTAATCTGCGTGCTTGTCGTCCTCACCAGTCTTGACCTGAACGCAGTTCAGCGTCGTAACAGACTTCAGTAGGCAAATGCTCATCTTCGATGGCCACTGGTACACTGGAGCAGTGTGCTCTTCACGGATGAATCAAATCAAATTATTGTTCACATACACATATTTAGCAGATGTTATTATGGGTGTAGCGATTTCAGCTGTACTGGTCAGATGGCAGACTGCGTGTATGGCGTTGTGTGGGCGAGCATTTTACTGATGTCAAAGTTGTGAACAAAGTGCCCCATTGTGGTGGTGGGGTTATGGTATGAGCTGGCATAAGCTATGGACAATGAACAAAATTGCATTTTATCGATGGCAATTTGAATGCACAGAGATACCGTGACAAGATCCCTGTGGCCTACTGTCGTGCCATTCATCCGCTGCCATCACCTCATGTTTTAGCATGATAATGCACGGCCCCATGTCGCAATGATTATTGCGACATCCCAAACATGCTCACCCATTGAGCATGTTTGGGATGCTCTGGATCAATGTGTACGACAGTGTGTTCCAGTTCCCGCCAATATCCAGCAACTTCGCACAGCCATTGAAGAGGAGTGGGACAACATTCCACAGGCCACAATAAACAGCCTGATCAACTCTGCAAATGGTGGTCACACCGGATACTGACTGGTTTTCTGATCCACGTCCCTAAAAAATATGTTTATGGTATCTGTGAGCAACTGAGGCACATCTGTGTTCCCAGTCATGTGAAATCCATAGTTTAAGGCCTAATTAATTTATTTCAATTTACTTATACATGTATGAACTGTAACCCGTAAAATATTTGAAATTGTTGCATGTTGCGTTTATATTTTTGTTCAGTGTAGGTTTGTGACGAATGGTTAGCTACGGGGAAGCAAAAGAGTCATCTGAGTGATATAGACTGTGTGTGCCGGGCGGATCCCGGCGGATCTGTGCTGCTAATATTAATTGTGCTGATCACTGAAAAAGCTCTCAATCTCGCCAAAAACTACTGTCCAAAAACTACTGTCCACTTAGTAGTCAGATTTTGTCACAGAGATAATTTAATTTAATCTCATTTTAGTCAACTTAAATTAAAAAAAAAAATTTGTTAGTTATTCGTTTTTTCTGGGTCTATTTGGTCAGTTATAGTATCACCAATTGCCACTGAAAAATAAGTGTTTGACAAATATTTTAGTCACACTGGTACATTTATCAGGAGTCCACTGCATAACAGAACCATGAGACCTCTGTGATAAAACCAAACCAAACTTAGCCTAATGCAAACAAGACAATTACAGCTAGTGACTGAAGAATACCTTTTATATACCCAGAGATTAATGTCTAAACTGCAATAAACCAGGGTGTGTCAAAGAGTATTAATTTGTTAAACCAAAGCCTAAATCTGCAAATGGAGAGACAAACATTGCTCCAGTTAAATAAAAACAAGGAACCACAAATCCTTGCATGGATTCAAAACACTCATAGTGAAATAAGGCAAACTATCAGTGGGCTGTTCACAAACAACATAAAGCCATGGCAGAGTTGTTTTTCAACTCTGATAAGATGTAGCAAGAGGAAGGAGAGAGAAAGCAGAGTGACTAATACAAAGTGGTAATTTCCCAGACCGTTTATCTGACGACACATCCGTGCTATACCATCTTCCCCACCTACCTACCTAATGGCATGGGAAATGTCCTGCTGTTGTTTCCAGGGGAGTTTTATCACAGTGACACCCTTAAATGACATAGCTCCCATTCTCTTGTCATCCATATGGGTCTGACTGGACTTGCACCACAAATGTGAGATACACTGTGTGAGGGGGAACATCGACAGAATTCTTTAAAAATTCCAAACCAGATTTCAGCACCACCTAAACAGCTTATACGGTATCATGGACATGGACTCATCGCATTGGAGGTGTTGGTGTGACATGCTGCTCAGTCTCACACCCAGCTGTTTTTATATCCCTTCAGCAGTCACTCAAAATAGTCCTTCAACCTGAGCTCTCAACCATGAAGCCGATGGAAATGTAACAATCAATATTGTTACAACGTAGGGTAACAGTCGGCTACCATAACAACTGATATGGCATAATTGTGGCACATTATTGCAGTAGTCAAGTGACATGTTTCGGTCATAGGTGAGCAATAGTTTTGATTTAACAAATGATGGATCAATATGCTGGCCAGTTCCTGTGATTGCCTGGATGTGTGTAATAGATGAATAACTGGATATGTTCATCATAACATGGCAGTTAATTAGCTTGAATGTCATCCCTTAGCAGGCAACAACTATTTCAAATGATAGGAGCTCTCAAGTTATTTACCAGGAAGGCACGTTACAACGCAAACTGTAATGTGGGATTGGAATGCATGTATGATGACATCTTTATGCCGTAAATGGAACTATTCAATGCACCTGCCTGCATGTGTCAGTGAGTGAATGACTATTGGTTCACCCACAATTCAAACTGGAGAAGAAATTGTCTCTTTAGAAACTGTATTTTATCAGCATCTGTGGAAGCCAATGTTATAACAGATGTGATACATCAACGCCAGATTATGCAAAATAGCGAACTGATCTGCGCACTTTTTCGTTTCTCCTGCCTACCCTTGGCGTATGCACACACGACCATGATCCTGACAGAGAAACATGCTACAAATAACTATAGGTTCAATAACACGTTATAAGGGCTCATAAGGATAAAGTTTTTAAACAGTCTACCTATCCAATTAGCCCAATTGGATAGGTAGACTCCCTCCCCTCGGTAGATCGGATCACAACCTTGTCCACCTCACCCCACTCTACAGGCCTATGGTCCAACAGCAGCCTGCAACCACCAGGACTATGAGGAGATGGTCCCCGGAGGCGAATGAGGCCCTACAGGACTGCTTTGAAACAACAGACTGGGATGTGTTCTGTGAGGCTCATGGGGAGGACATCGATGGACTCACTGACTGCATAACAGACTATATTAATTTTTGTGTAGACAACACTATACCCACCAGGAAGGTACGCTGTTTCCCAAACAATAAACCCTGGGTCACCAGCGACCTGAAGGCCCTGCTGAATGAGAAGAAGAGGGCCTTCAAGGAGAAGGACAAGGACAAATTGAAATGCGTCCAGAGGGAGCTGAAGTTGCGGATTGCTGAGGGGAAGAGAGTGTATAAGGAGAAGATGGAGGACAAGCTGAGGCAGAGCCAGGTGAGAGAGGTGTGGAAGGGTATGAGAAATATCACTGGCTTCAAAAAGTCAAACAGTGGGCAGACGGAGGGGACCCAGGACAGAGCCAATGAGCTGAACCAATTTTTTAACAGGTTCGATACTGGCCCTGTCCACCTCCCCTCCAGCTCCCCAGACCACACACCCTCACGGCTATCCCACCACCACCACCCCCACTTTGCTCACAGCACCTCTGCTGAGACAATCAGTGACCCCACCTCCGCCCCTGCCCCCCCTGGACTGATCCTCAACACCCCCCTTCCCCCCACCTCCCTACCTGGGCTGGCTTTCACCACCAACCAAGTGAAGAGAGAGCTGGAGAGACTACACCAGTGGAAAGCGGCGGGCCCTGATGGCATCAGCCCAAGGGTGCTGAGGGTCTGTGCTGACCAACTGTGTGGAATACTCCAGCGTCTTTTCAACCTTAGCCTGAGCCTAGAAAGGGTCCCTGTGCTGTGGAAAACATCCTGCCTCGTCCCAGTGCCCAAGAAGGCACACCCCACTGTCCTGAATGACTTCAGACCTGTAGCGCTAACATCCCACATCATGAAGACCCTGGAAAGGTTAGTCCTCGCTCACCTCAGACCCCTGGTGTGTTCATCAATGGACCCCCTGCAGTTTGCATACCAGCGCAACATTGGGGTGGATGATGCAATCATCTACCTTCTGCAGAGGGCCTACTCTCACCTGGACAACGCAGGTTGCACTGTGAGGGTCATGTTTTTTGACTTCTCCAGTGCCTTCAATACCATTCAGCCCCTGCTACTGGGTGAGAAGATGAGGAGGATGAAAGTGGAAGGACCCTTAGTCTCCTGGGTCACGGACTACCTGACCGGTAGGCCACAATTTGTGCGACTACAGAGCTGTGTGTCAGAACGGGCAGTTAGCAACACAGGGGCCCCCCAGGGTACGGTCCTGTCCCCCTTCCTGTTCACCCTCTACACCTCAGACTTCAGATATAACTCTGAAACATGCCACCTACAGAAGTTCTCGGATGACTCTGCTATTGTAGGGTGCATCAGGGGTGGGCAGGAGGAGGAGTACAGGAGCACAATCAGTGACTTTGTGTTGTGGTGTGAGCAGAACCACCTTCAGCTCAACATCAGCAAAACTAAGGAGATGGTGGTGGACTTCAGGAGAACCAAGGCACAACTGACTGCAGTCCCTATAAAGGGGATGGATGTGGAAATGGTTGAGTCATACAAGTTCTTGGGTGTCCATATGGACAACAGACTGGAATGGGCTGGTAACACCGGGGCCCTGTACAAAAAGGGCCAGAGCCGACTCTACTTTCTGAGGAGGCTCAGGTCCTTCAACGTGTGCAGTAAACTACTGCATACCTTCTACCAGTCTGTGGTGGCCAGTGCCATCTTTTTTGCAGTGGTGTGCTGAGGAGCAAACATCAAAGCCGGTGATGCTTCTCGGGTAAATAAGCTGATCAGGAAGGCTAGCTCTGTCCTGGGGATGAGCCTTGACACTCTAGAGGAGGTGGCGGAGAGACGGATCCTGGCCAAACTGCTGGCCATCATGGACAACGTCACCCACCCTCTGCACGCTATGGTTATGACGCAGAGGAGCTCTTTCAGTCACAGACTGATCCCACCACGGTGTGCCAGAGAGCGCTACAGGAGGTCCTTCCTGCCGGCGGCTATGAGACTATATAATGCCTCACCGGGGTGCCGTGCCGTCGGCAACATAGATCTGGAACTGTTGGGGTGCTAGGACCTAGTTTAACAATTATGCATCCATCCGTGAGTAACTCTGTTCCGTCAGCACTCATCCACTCAGGACCTACTTATTCATACAGGTCTGTATATACATACCCATGTACAGTTGTTATATTATATCACATGCAATATTGTAAGTAATTATTGGACCTAGGCATTCACTCGGGAATGCATATTAGTATCCTGCCAGTTGCACCTTTTCTCATTGCTTTTAGTATATCAAATGTGCAATAAGTGCAGTTGTCTGTAATTAAACCCTGCGCACTAAGGACTGTATTTTAAGGGAATTACTATTATTACCCCAATGATATCATACACACATTTAGCTATTAAAGTATCTCTTCCTGTCATTTACCTGTACAGTTTGTGTAAACATGCAAGTATTCACTTATCTGTAAATATAACTGTATACCTAACTGTACAGCTAATTTAACCATGCAAAATTTTCACCTACCTGTTCATTTACCCAGTCTGTCTATTAAGTAAACTATTATTACCCTCGCTCATATCATACGCATTAGCTACTGAAGTATTTCTCTGCCATCAACCTGTATAGTATAGTTAACCATCCAACATCCACCAATGTATAGTGTACATATTCAGCCAACCACTCATACTATGCAATGTCCTTTTATAGCTTTTTTTTGCACTCCAGATATCCTGTATTTCTATACTTTTTCATACTGCCGCTCTATGTATCATGTACCGTGTATCTGTCTTTTGTGTACTTTCGTTGTGGCATTTTGCACCTGCCCTGTGTTTTTGTTGTAGCTGCTTGATAATGAAATTTCCCCCCCGGGGGATCAATAAAGTACCTATCTATCTATCTATCTATCTATCTATCTATCTATCTATCTATTGTGTTCTCCTGTAGAGCATGCAAGCCAATAATGACTGTTTCACAATAGATAAATGTTGTATTCACAAAATACTAACATCCACTTATTGCTAACTACACCAGATATAAAAACTAATTGCATGCTTTAGGACCATAGCTACAACATCGAGTCTATTATTGCTCCGAAATCTCACTTGGCTAACACGAGAAGCAGTTACAGTAGCCGAGCTGGATGGCCAGTGTACATCGCGCACGCTGGCTGGCTAGCTGCAAAGCAAAGTAGCTACCACTCCCCAACACATCTTCTGATTTCCATGGCCATATGCCTCATTAATGACCACACACTCGAAATACAGCAAACGCCATCACCATCACTGGAAGAACGGCACAATAGTATGGGCTAGTTTAGTGGCATTAGCTAGCTACTCCCCGAACGAACTCAAAAGGAGAAAAGAGAGCAACGCCAAGCTACTCACCGTGTGGGTCTCTGTGGCACTCTCCTCCCTAGGCAAGTTTACAATCTGCGATCTATTGGTAGGCTATCTACAGTATAATCCTGACCAGGACACCTTGTTAGAGGTGGATAGATCGCTAACCACGACGAACTCGCTTCCAACGTTAGTCCGACGCTGTGGCTACTGGCTTCTGTTCTTGACTTGAAATGCTTGTCTCACTCAACCTTCCGCGAAAGTCAATGTTGCCGAATTATTAGATTTGGCTTCCTCTAGCCTTCCCACACTCTATTCGGGGACCCCCCCCCCCCCAAAAAAAAAGATCAACGTAGGAAGAAAACCACTCCAAGCACCCTTATATTATCCAAAAGCCTACTCCCTGTAACTGTTTACCAGCGTTACATCAACTCAAACAACAGATCTATTTCCACACACGAGTTGATACCGCTGATTGAGGGGGGCTGATGTGTAGAGATACACGTCGCTTTATCCGTTATGGCAGTGCAAGGCAGTTTTCAGTCACAAACAAGGCTGCTCGCAACCCAAGTGTTGTTATTCTATTGCACTTGCTGTAAAAAAACAACAAGTGTAACAATCCTCAGCCGAACGGTCTTCAAAGCAGGATTTTTTTTTCTCGCATAAATGTTTTCTGCAGCACGTAAAACAAAACACATTATTTTACAGTGTAGCGTGTTTTACATCATAGCATCAACAAGGAGCCGCTGTATGTCCGATCACATGAGGGCAACATGGAGAGCCTTTTAAAGGGGCACCAGCGCTTGGTCGGGCAACTGATCAACAGCAATAATGGGCAAGGGCAATTATGGGTCCCCTGCGTGCAACTTTTTATAGCATAGGCATAGCCTAGCTTGAGTTATAAACATGCATCCATGATTATGGAAACCCGTTCCCGCCACCATTTTCTTTTATGTTGATAGGATCTCAATTTTTAGAAAGTAAAATTTTGAGATAAGCAAGTTCCAATTTAGAGATACTAACTCAAAATTGGAGATAGATAATAGACCATACTTATAGGATAGGTTTCTTTATTTTGTAACAAATTGTGTGGTGTTTTCAGAGATGTTTTCCTGGTCTGGTAGGCCAACCTAACCAGGTAAAACTCCTGGCCCTAGTAATACACGTAGTTTACCAGACATAGTAATAAATCAACTGTAGACGGTTTTATATGGGCTGTGATGGGAACAGATTTTTTTCAACTGAACTAATAGGGCTGAGCTTGCTTTATGCAGGGTTGCATCATTGCATCTCTAATTAAAAAGTGACTTGCACAGTATGTCATCACTATTGTGTTGATTGATTAATTCCAGTCAATCATTTTGATAAGGTCTTGGTAGCCTAGCCACACAAGGTTTGAATATAAACCAAATTTGATCACATTCACATTCTCTTAACACAAATAAATAGGCCAATTTTAGGCTATAAATACATAGCGTAGGCTATAAATACATGATGTTACATCTCATTTCCTCTGGCCAGAGTGGATCAGAGTGCATAGGCTACTCTAGGCTACCTACAGCTGTGGTTGTTATCAGTAGGCTTCAGTTGATCAGATTGAAGCACAGATTAATTGTGCACGAGTTGACAACTCATGAGGTAAATCAGTCAACAACAGTACTTTGTCCCTATTTTCAACGCTTTTGTGTGAATCAGTGCAGCGTGGATAGCTAGAAAGAAATAAAGAAATGTCCTATATGTTCTACTATCTAAGAATTTTGAGTTAGTATCTCTAAATTTCAAGTCAGTATCTTGACATTTTGACTTGCATATCTAAATATGTTGATAGTATAGTATAGACAACAATGCTACCAGAAAATTAACAGGTGAAGACACTCAAACACAAGCTATCCTCTTGGAAATTTACATTTTCCATTCATTCTCTCTCTTGTTAACAAACTATAGTTTTGGCAAGTCGGTTAGGACATTTACTTTGTACATGACACAAGTAATTCTTCCAACAATTGTTTACAATTATAATTCACTCTATCACAATTCCAGTGGGTCAGAAGATAACGTACACTAAATTGACTGTGCCTTTAAACAGCTTGGAAAATTCCAGAAAATTATGTCATGGCTTTAGAAGCTTCTGATAGTCTAATTGACATCATTTGAGTCAACTGGAGGTGTACCTGTGGATGTATTTCAAGGCCTACCTTCAAACTCAGTGCCTCTTTGCTTGACATCATGGGAAAATCAAAATATATCAGACAAGACCTCAGAAAAAAATTTGTAGACTTCCACAAGTCTGGTTCATCCTTAGGAGCAATTTCCAAACACCTGAAGGTACCACGTTCATCTGTACAAACAATAGTACGCAAGTATAAACACCATGGGACCAAGCAGCTGTCATACCGCTCAGGAAGGAGACACGTTGTGTCAACAGCAAAGGACCTTGTGAAGATGCTGGAGGAAACAGGTACAAAAGTATCTATATCCACAGTAAAAACGAATCCTATATCGACATAAACTGAAAGGCCGCTGAGCAAGGAAGAAGCCACTGCTCCAAAACCGCCATAAAAAAGCCAGACTACGGTTTCCAACTGCACATGGGGACAAAGATTGACCTTTTTGGAGAAATGTCCTCTGGTCTGATGAAACAAAAATATAACTGTTTGGCCATAATGACCAACGTTATGTTTGGAGGAAAAAGGGGGAGGTTTGCAAGCCGAAGAACACCATCTCAACCGTGAAGCAGGGGGGGTGGCAGCATCATGTTGTGGGGGTGCTTTGCTGCAGGAGGTGCACTTCACAAAATAGATGGCATCACGAGGAAGGAAAATTGTGTGGATATTTTGAAGCAACATCTCAAGACATCAGTCAGGAAGTTAAAGCTTGGTCGCAAATGTGTCTTCCAAATGGACAATGACCACAAGCATACCGTTGTAACTCTGTCTTATCATTAAAGTGGTGACTGCTGTTTATTGGATAATTACCTACTCGTCTAATTACTGGATTAAATTAATCCTGCAATAATTAGCTCATTAGGATTCCAGGGGCACCACGGAGAGAAATTGATTCTACTAAATTGCTACTCTCCGAATTTAACTCAAATGTTTGTCCTATATCTTCCGATATATAGCAGCTCCTTATTTAATTAATGTTGCCTCCGTCAATCTGCACAAACCCCAGCGCAAACTCATCCTTCCATATACACACATTGGTTCAAATGATTTATTTACTAACTAAATGATAATACAGGATACACAGTAATGGTTATAGAAAAATGGTTCTATAAGACAATGCACTTAATAGGATAACAGGTCCCTAGCGGATCTGTTCAATATGACACGGGCTACCCCCGATGGAGATTTAGAGAGAGAGAGAGAGAGAGTGGTAGAGAAATAGACCGAGCAACATAATTCAGTACATTTGGAAACTACGCTGAGCCTAGCCTTAATACCTTGCCGCGCTCATGGGTCAGAATATAATTCATGTATTTACTTGTGCGCTGATTGAACCTGACTCAGTTATACCAGTTCTGTCAGGAGGAATGGGCCAAAACTCACCCAACTTATTGTGGGAGGCTACCCAGAAACGTTTGACCCAAGTTATACAATTTAAAGGCAATGCTACCAAATACTAATTGAGTGTATGTAAACTTCTGACCCACTGGGAATGTGATGAAAGAAATAAAAGCTGAAATAAATCATTCTCTCTACTATTATTCAGACATTTCACATTCTTAAAATGAAGTGGTGATCCTAACTGACCTAAGACAGGGAATCTTAACTAGGATTAAATGTCAGGAATTGTGAAAAACCGAGTTTAAATGTATTTGGCTGAGGTGTATAAACTTCCGACTTCATCTGTATATACAGTGGGGAGAACAAGTATTTGATACAATGCCGATTTTGCAGGTTTTCTTACTTACAAAGCATGTAGAGGTCTGTAATTTTTATCATAGGTACACTTCAACTGTGAGAGACGGAATCTAAAACTAAAATCCAGAAAATCACATTGTATGATTTTTTTATAATTAATTTACATTTTATTGCATGACATAAGTATTTGATCACCTACCAACCAGTAAGAATTCCGGCTCTCACAGACCTGTTAGTTTTTCTTTAAGAAGCCCTCCTGTTCTCCACTCATTACCTGTATTAACTGCACCTGTTTGAACTTGTTACCTGTATAAAAGACACCTGTCCACACACTCAATCAAACAGACTCCAACCTCTCCACAATGGCCAAGACCAGAGAGCTGTGTAAGGACATCAGGGATAAAATTGTAGACCTGCACAAGGCTGGGATGGGCTACAGGACAATTGGCAAGCAGCTTGGTGAGAAGGCAACAACTGTTGGCGCAATTATTAGAAAATGTAAGAAGTTCAAGATGACGGTCAATCTCCCTCGGTCTGGGGCACCATGCAAGATCTCACCTCGTGGGGCATCAATGATCATGAGGAAGGTGAGGGATCAGCCCAGAACTACACGGCAGGACCTGGTCAATGACCTGAAGAGAGCTGGGACCACAGTCTCAAAGAAAACCATTAGTAACACACTACGCCGTCATGGATTAAAATCCTGCAGCGCACGCAAGGTCCCCCTGCTCAAGCCAGCGCATGTCCAGGCCCGTCTGAAGTTTGCCAATGACCATCTGGATGATCCAGAGGAGGAATGGGAGAAGGTCATGTGGTCTGATGAGACAAAAATATAGCTTTTTGGTCCACTCGCCGTGGACCAACTCCACTCTCCGTGTTTGGAGGAAGAAGAAGGATGAGTACAACCCCAAGAACACCATCCCAACCGTGAAGCATGGAGGTGGAAACATCATTCTTTGGGATGCTTTTCTGCAAAGGGGACAGGACGACTGCACCGTATTGAGGGGAGGATGGATGGGGCCATGTATAGCAAGATCTTGGCCAACAACCTCCTTCCCTCAGTAAGAGCATTGAAGATGGGTCGTGGCTGGGTCTTCCAGCATGACAACGACCCGAAACACACAGCCAGGGCAACTAAGGAGTGGCTCCGTAAGAAGCATCTCAAGGTCCTGGAGTGGCCTAGCCAGTCTCCAGACCTGAACCCAATAGAAAATCTTTGGAGGGAGCTGAAAGTCCATATTGCCCAGCGACAGCCCCGAAACCTTGAGGATCTGGAGAAGGTCTGTATGGAGGAGTGGGCCAAAATCCCTGCTGCAGTGTGTGCAAACCTGGTCAAGAACTACAGGAAACGTATAATCTCTGTAATTGCAAACAAAGGTTTCTGTACCAAATATTAAGTTCTGCTTTTCTGATGTATCAAATACTTATGTCATGCAATAAAATGCAAATTAATTACTTAAAAATCATACAATGTGATTTTATGGATTTTTGTTTTAGATTCCGTCACTCACAGTTGAAGAGTACCTATGATAAAAATTACAGACTTCTACATGCTTTGTACGTGGGAAAACCTGCAAAATCGGCAGTGCATCAAATACTTGTTCTCCCCACTGTATGAGGAATCACAGTCCTATACCAACATGGTTCTGACCATCTTTTTATACAGTGCATTCGGAAAGTATTCAGACCCCTTCCCTTTTTCCACATTTCATTACAGAAACGAAAACATTGTTTTAGATGTTTTTACAAATGAATAACAAATAAATCATCTGTTTCTTTCTACAATTTGATTGGAGTCCACATGTGGTAAATTAAATTGATTGGATATGTATTGGAAAGGCACACACCTGTCTATATAAGGTCCCACAGTTGACAGGGCATGTCAGAGAGAAAACCAAGCCATGAAGTCAAAGGAATTGTCTGTAGAGCTCCGAAGACAGGATTGTGTCTAGGCACAGATCTGGGGAAGGGTACCAAAACATTTCTGCAGTATTGACTGTCCCCAAGAACACAGTGGCCTCCATCATTCTTACATGGAAGAAGTTTGGAACCACCAAGACTCTTCCTAGAGCTGGCCGCCAGGCCAAACTGAGCAATCGGAGGAGAAGGGCCTTGGTCAGGGAGGTGAGCAAGAACCTGATGGTCACTTTTGACAGAGCTCCAGAGTTCCTCTGAGGAGATGGGAGAACCTTCTAGAAGGACAACCATCTCTGCACCACTCCACCAATCAGGCATTTATGGTAGGGTGGCCAGACGGAAGCCACTACTCAATAAAAAGCATGACAGCCCGCTTGGAGTTTGCCAAAAGGCACCTAAAGGACAGACAAGATTCACTTGTCTGATGAAACCAAGATTGAACTCTTTGGCCTGAATGCCAAGTGTCACGTCTGGAGGGAACATGGCACCATCCCTACAGTGAAGCATTGGTGGAGGCAGCATGGGGATGTTTTTCAGCAGCAGGGACTGAGAGACTAGTCAGGATCGAGGAAAAGATTAACAGAGCAAAGTACAGAGAGATCCTTGATGAAAACCTGCTCCAGACTGGGGTGAAGGTTCACCTTCCAAAAGGACAATGACCCTAAGCACACAGCCAAGACAACGCAGGAGTTGCTGCGGGACAAGTCTCTGAATGTCCTTGAGTGGCCCAGCTAGAGCCCGGACTTGAACCCGATCGAACATATCTGAAGATACCTGAAAATAGCTGTGCAGCGACGCTCCCCATCCAACCTGACAGAGCTTGAGAGGATCTGCAGAGAAGAAACTCCCCAAATACAGGTGTGCCAAGCTTGTAGTGTCATACCCAAGAAGACTCAAGGCTGTAATCGCTGCCAAAGGTGCTTCAACAAAGTACCCAGTAAAGGGTCTGAATACTTATGTAAATGTGATATTCCAATTAAAAACCTGTTTTTGCTTTGTCATTATGGGTTATTGTGTGTAAAAGCTATTGAATACATTTTAGAATAAGGCTGTCAAGGGGTCTGAATACTTTCCAAATGCATTGTATGGGATCTGGAGACTACCACTACACACGAAAAGGCCAATCAGAATTGCCTAGCCTACTCAATGGTCTTTAAAATCCTTTGCGGGCAAATACAGGTAAGGTTATAGAGGCTTGATGTTGCTCTAATACTGTCTTTGATAGAGTCAGCAACTGTTGTTGCAGAATCAAAAACATTTGGTATTGAAAATTAATCAGTGACCTTAACTCAGCAAAATGTCACAATCCTCCCTGAAAACTAGAAACTGCTTTCTTGTCAATGTTAAGGAACCGATTAGACAACCTACTGTTACACTATACTTGCTGGGTCTAGGGGCCGTAGGCTTTCTTAAGATTTCCCATCACTGGAACTAAGGGGCCTAGCCCGAACCATGAAAAACAGCCCCAGACCATTATTCCTCCTCCACCAAACTTTACATTTTTATTATATTTTTTATTTATTAACCACTATTTTGAAGGGTAGTCCACATTTGTATAGTGTAGCCTACATCTCTCTGCCCTAACAATGGGAGTCGTTGTCCACAAAGCGACACAGCGGGCTGTCTAGCTCCCGCCTATCCTTTCTTTGGATTGGTGGATACACCTCATTATTGTAACTCTTTTTTGAATATTCGATGAAGGTTGTTAATGTGAACCGCCTGTATTCAATGGGGAGAGATGCTATGCTACTAGACCCATTTCATGAATATGGATAGCCATATCTATCAAATTTGCCGGAATATCACGTGTCCTACTTATATTAGTACACTCGTAACATCATAAGCATTACAAAACGTATACTAGATCAAATAAACTTCACGTAGCAAATAAGCCATTAATTATTTTGTTGACCAAATTCGACACTCTCTCATTGACCTCCATGCTTGGTGGGCGAAACAATTAAAAGACAGATTTTCAGCCGAGTGGGGCCTCTCATCCTCTCTGCTGACTATCTTCTTAATTGCCTGCACCTGATGTGCTTATCAAGGCTTCCTGGCAGAGCACTGCCCGTGACCTGGTTGGTGCTACCGCCTAGTACTGTATGCACTGCTAACACGAAACTACCACTCCCCCTCCCCCATATAATAACACTAAGGCGAATGAGACAGTAGCTTAAATGTGTCCCTCTCCTGCAGCATTTGATTTAATGGTGCAGTTATTATATAATCTATATTATTGTATTGATCTTCGCTATATGAGCCAAGTTATAATTCCCAGAAAATGGGTTAACCCTATTGGCACGATGCATAGGGTGTTTGCCTTTTACACCAGCGCCCCAGGTGCTTCCCTGTCCCATTATGATACCATAAGCCACACAATTGCAGTGGGATCTGCTCCTACAATGTTGAAAAAGATTGCTTAATTTTAGGCAAAAATAACGCTTGTTGTCTGGGTGAACACAAAGTCAGTGTCCTAGTTTAGCAGTATAAGCTTCCCTCTCTCATTACAACCCAGGGTACACTGTTAATACCACGGCCATCATTGCTACAGCCGTATATGTCCCCCCTCATGCCGATACCACGTCAACCCTCAAAGAACTTCATTGGATTTTATGTAAACTGGAAACCACATACCCCGAGGCTGCATTTATTGTAGCTGGGGATTTTAACAAAGCAAATTTGAGGACTAGGCTGCCGAAATTCTACATATACACTGTAACACTCGAGCCGGTAAAATTCTGGATCAATGTTATTCAAACGTCCGGAATGATTACAAAGCCCTCCCCCGCGCCCCTTTTGGCAAATCAGACCATGACTCCATTTTGCTCCTCCCCTCCTATAGGCAGAAACTCAAACAGGAAGTATCCGTAATACAGTCCATTCAACGCTGGCCTGACCAATCGGAATTCACGCTCCAGGATTGATTTGATCACGTGAACTGGGATATGTTCCCGGTAGCTTCGGATAATAATCTAAACTAATTCACGGACACTGTGACCACATTTACAAGGAAATGTATAGGAGATGTAGTACCCACTGTGTCTATTAAAACATACCCCAATCAGAAACCTTGGATAGATGGTAGCATTCGTGCGAAACTGAAAGCGCGAACCACCGCCTTCAAGCACGGCAAAGTGACTGGGATTATGGAAGAATATAAACAGTGTAGTTATTCACTCCTCAAGGCAATCATACAAGCTAAACGTCAAAATAGAGATAAAGTGGAGTTGAATTTCAACGGCTCAGACACAAGACGTATGTGGCAGGGATTACAGACAATCACAGATTATAAAAGGAAAAACAACCACATTTCCAAGACCGACGCCTCCCTTCTAGACAGGCTAAACACATTCTTTGCCCGCTTTGAGGCTAACACAGTGCCACCGACGCGGCCCGCTACTAAGGACTGTGGGCTCTCCTTCTCCGTGGCCGACGTGAAGAAAACATTTAAATGTGTTAACCCTCGCAAGGCTGCCGGCCCAGACGGCATCCCTAGCCGTGTCCTCAGAGCATGCGCAGACCAGCTGGCTGGTGTGTTTACAAGCATATTCAATCTATCCCTATCCCTGTCTGCTGTCCCCACATGCCACCAAAGTTCCTGTACCCAAGAAGGCAAAGGTAACTGAACTTCATGACTACCCGTAGCACTCACCTCTGTCATCATGAAGTGCTTTGAGAGACTAGTCAAGGATCATATCACCTCTACCTTACCTGCCACCCTAGACCCACTTCAATTTGCTTACCGCCCCAATAGATCCACAGATTATGCAATCGCCATCACCCTGCACACTGCCCTTTCCCATCTGGACAAGAGGAATACTTATGTAAGAATGCTTTTTATTGACTACAGCTCAGCATTCAACACCATAGTACCCTCCAAACTCAACATTAAGCTTGAGGCCCTGGGTCTGAACCCCGCCCTGTGCAACTGGGTCCTGGACTTCCTGACGTGCCGCTCCCAGGTGGTAAAAGTAGGCAACAATACATCTGCCACGCTGATCATCAACACTGGGGCCCCTCAGGGGTGTGTGCTTAGTCCCCTCCTGTACTCCCTGTTCACCCACAACTGCGTGGCCAAACACGACTCCAAACATGCCCCCATTAACATCGACTGGGCTGTAGTGGAACGGGTCGAGAGTTTCAAGTTCCTTGGTGTCCACATCACCAACAAACTATCATTGTCCAAACACACCAAGACAGTCGTGAACAGGGCACGACAACACCTTTTCCTCCTCAGGAGACTCAAAAGATCTGGGATCTTTACCCCTACCTACATGTACAAATTACCTCGACTAACCTGTATCCCCACACATTTTTTTTAAAATGTGCTGGCTCCCCGCCCTCGCCCTGAAGTGCGTGTCATCAGTCCAGTGCAACCTGCTCCGGCTCCACACACCAGGCCCCCAGTGTGTCTTCCCAGTCCGGTGCGACCTGTGCCGGCTCCCAGCACTCGCCCTGAAGTGCGTGTCACCAGTCCGTTGCAACCTGTGCCGGCTCCACGCACCAGGCCCCAAGTGCATCTCCCCAGTCCGGTGCGACATGTAGTGCGTGTCACCAGTCCGATGCAACCTGTGTGGCTCCACACACCAGGCCCCCAGTGCATCTCCCAGAGCCGGGATGACCCTGTATATAGCCTAGTTATTTGTTTATTTATTTTTTAAATGTGCTGGCTCCCTGCACTCGCCCTGAAGTGTGTGTTACCAGTCCGGGTGCAATCTGTGCCGGCTCCCCGCACCCGTCCACCAGTACGTGTATCCAGCCCGGTGCCGGCACCTCCGGTGCGTCTCCCCACCTCATCCGCTCCAGAGCCGGAGCCGCCTGCCACACCGGTGCCCAGCTCGGGACCGGTCATCAGCCCGGCTCCAGAGCCGGAGCCGTCCACTCCAGCGGTGCCCAGCCCGGGACCGGTCGTCAGCCCCGCTCCAGAGCCGGAGCCGTCCACTCCACCGGTACCCAGCCCGGAACCGGACAACAGCCCCGCTTCAGACCCGGAGCTGCCTGCCACACCAGTACCCAGCCGGGCCCCCAGTGCGTCTCCCCAGTCCGGTGCGACCTGTGCCGGCTCCCCGCACTCCCCGGGGAGCCGGCACAGGTCGCACCTCTTTTCACAAACTATTTGTGAAAAGAT
Source organism: Thymallus thymallus (assembly GCA_023634145.1). Lineage (NCBI taxonomy): Eukaryota > Metazoa > Chordata > Actinopteri > Salmoniformes > Salmonidae > Thymallus > Thymallus thymallus. The sequence continues at coordinate 14,826,984 of CM042411.1, forward strand.
TAAATGTAATTTCTAACTGTTATGAATGAGAAAAGGGACTTCATGAGTAAACTCACATCAGTCAGTAGCCACACCCAGGTGAGCAGACATTAGCTGAGAGCTATGAAACACTCCCTTCTCTCCCTAGTACAAAAGCCCATTGACGAAAGTTAACGTCAGTTCCCGATGACGGTAGGACTATGGTCCATGCGTTTAAAAAGGGATAAATTGAACTACAACTCTATCTAACGAAAGTTCCAGAAATGCAAGGACTTTGTCTCAATGCATAGAAGGGCGAATTTCAAGGTTGCGGTAACGACCGACACGTGAAAATACAGTACGAGCAGATTAGTGGTCGCTGTTATCAGACTGCAGTTGGTGAATGTGCCCTAAGATGAACACAGACACTGCAACAGACACTGCAACCAGAGAGACTCTCCAAGGAGTCTTCTGTCTTTGACCCATCTATCGAAGTCAAGCTCAAACCGTAAATATATAATTGCATTTCATTTATCCGAATGGGAGGTTATTAAAGTGTATAAGATTTTGTGTTTACGTTAGCATAGCTTCAGCCCAGACCCATAAGCCTTTGTCTCTCTTCCCGCTCATTTCACAACAACCCCTCCCCCTTTATTTGTGTAACTAGCCGTCATATCGGAAGAGTCCACTAGGGGCTTTTCCTAGCATGATTGCTAACATGTATGATTTATCCTGTATGTATATATATGTAATTCTGTGTGATTATTTAGCTAGTAAATAAATCATTAAGACAATTTGTGGATGCTGATTTAAACATGGGAGCTAGGATTCATGCAGATTTAGATGTTACGATGTTCAGAATGAGACTGACTGATAATGATGTAACGATTAAATAATTTACTGCTATTTGATATAAGATCTTTAGATCTTTAAGAGAGTGGATTCGGGAGATAACCGTTCTATATAAATTAATGCTTCCGCGGTTCCCCAGGTTATTAATGAGATAATTGTTGCAGGATTTAATTAAATCACGTCATAAATTAAACGTTGAATAATCTATTTAATAAAATAGCATGTCAGAGACAAGACAGTGGTAACAAGTCTCTTGACTTTTGTGTTTATGTATCCTCAACAACGTTGGTATTTGTTGCCTGGTGTAACATTTGGTGTATTTTAAAGTGTCAAATAAAATCATAATGGGAACTATCAGCCTTGGTGTATTGGGAGTGCAGTATGTGTATGGAATAGGAAATATAATTTACTTCTCTAAAGCATTTTCAGAAGTATTTGGTAAATGGGTCATAAAAGTAAAGCTTTTTGTAAGAGGATACTAGTTAAACATTTCTATAGTTTGAAACAGATTTTAATCAAGAGCACACAAAGGAACATAACTGTAGTATACAGTGCATTCGGAAAGTATTCAGATCCCTTGACTTGTTCTATTTATTTCTTTATTCAACCTTTATTTAACTAGGCTAGTCAGTTAAGAACAAATTCTTATTTACAATGACGGCCTACCCTGGCCAAACCCTCCCCTAACCCGGAGAACACTGGACCAATTGTGCGCCACCTTATTTGGACTCTCGATCACGGCCCGTTGTGATACAGCCCGAGATGGAACCAGGGTCTGTAGTGATAGCTTGGGAGCCATTGTTACGTTACAGCCTTATTGTAGAAATGTTTGCACGTTTATTAAATACATTTTTTACATAAGTATTCAGACCCTTTGCTATGGGACTCGAAATTGAGCACAGCTGCATCCTGTTTCCATTGATCATCCTTGAGATGTTTCTAAAACTTGATTGGAGTCCACCTGTGGTAAATTCAATTGATTGGACATGATATGGAAAGGCACACACCTGTCTGTATACGGTCCCACAGTTGACAGTGCATGTCAGAGCAAAAACCAAGCCATGAAGTTTAAGGAATTGTCGGTATAGCTCCAAGATAGGACTGTTTTGAGGCACAGATCTGAGGAACGGTACTGTAGCAGGCTCAAGGGGGTGGGGTTTCCACGTCACCAAGTTCAATAACCAAGCACGCACAGGAAGTACAACTAGAATGCAAATGGGGAATTTATTAGGGATATTTACACACAGTGGGAAAAGGGGGAATTCAGCAACCAGTTCACAGTCCACAATCCGTTCTCATTGTCCGTTGTCCAGGGGTAATCCAAAACCGGGTCCTCAGCCAAACCAGTACGGTACACAGCGGGGTAATCAGACAGTCCAGGTCACAACGGGTAATCACACAGATAATTAGCTTGCTTCTCATTCTCTCCGTAACACACATTTCCCTCTCGCCCTCTTCTCTGTTTATGCAGCCCCATGCACTAAATGGCTTCATGATCCACAGGCTTGCTGGTGGAGCCAGTGGCTGCAAAATATCTTCCTTCAATCACCACTCCCCTTACCTCTCCCTGCCATCTGCCACAGTACCAGAACATTTCTGCAGCATTGAAGGTCCCCAAGAACACAGTGGCCTCCATCATTCTTAAATAGAAGAGCTGGCCGCCTGGCCAAACTGAGCAATCAGGGGAAAAAGGCCTTGGTCAGGGAGGTGACCAAGAACCCAAATGGTCACTCGGACTGACCTCCAGAGTTCCCCTGTGGAGATGGGAGAACCTTCCAGAAGGACAACCATCTCTGCAGCACTCCACCAATCAGGCCTTTATGGCAGAGTGGCCAGACGGAAGCCACTCCTCAGTAAAACGCACATGACAGCCCGCTTGGAGCTTGCCAAAAGGCACCTAAAGGACTGTCAGACCATGATAAACAAGATTCACTGGTCTGATGAAACCAAGATTGAACTCTTTGGCTTGAATGCCAAGCATCACGTCTGGAGGAAACATGGCTCCATTCCTACAATGAAGCATGGTGGTGGCAGCATCATGCTGTGGAGATGTTGTTCTGCGGCAGGGACTGGGAGACTAGTCAGGATCGAAGGAAAGATGAATGGAGCAAAGTACAGAGAGATCCTTGATAAAAACCTGCTCCAGAGAGCTCAGGACCTCAGACTGGGGTGAAGGTTAGGTTCACCTTCCAACAGGACAACGACCCTAAGCATACAGCCAAGACAACGCAGGAGTGGCTTCAGGACAAATCTCTAAATGTCCTTGAGTGGCCCAGCCAGAGCCCAGACTAAAACCTGATCGAACATCTCTGGTGAGACCTGAAAATAGCTGTGCAGTGAAACTCCCTATCCAAACTGACAGAGCTTGAGAGGATCTGCAGAGAAGAATGGAAGAAACTCCGCAAATGCAGGTGTACCAAGCTTGTAGCGTCATACCCAAGAAGACTCAAAGCTGTAATCGCTGCCAAAGGTGCTTCAACAAAGTACTGAGTAAAGGGTCTGAATACTTATGTAAATGTCATATATATTTTATTTAATTAGCAAAAACTTCAAAAAAATTTTTTTGCTTTGTCATCATGGGGTATTGTGTGTAAAATGATAAGGGGAAAAACCTATTTAATCAATTTTAGAAAAAGGCTGTAACCTAACAAAATTTGGAAAACGTCAAGGGGTCTGAATACTTTCCGAAGGCACTGTAAGTAGGGGTAAAAGTGACTAGGAAATCAGGATAGATAATAAACAGCGTAGCAGCAGCGTGTGAAAGAGTGTCTATGGTCATGTCTACACTGGCTAGTTAGCTGCAGTAGTTAGCTACTGCCATCAGATGTTGTTGCGTTATCTCCATATTTTGCCTATTCCACCGTTTGTAGAATGCATACTAGCATTTGAATATACACAGGAAAAGGGAATCCGGACACACTGTGGACACGGTAGACACGTTTAAATATAGGTGTAGATGCATGTCATGTTCTGAATTCCATGATCAAAACTCTATGATTAGAATACTAAAGCTGCATGAACTGTCATGTCTAAACTCGGTCTATGTGTGAGTGTTGTGTCAATATGCATGTGGGTGTGTTTTGTTTGTGTGAGCATACAGTGCCTTCGGAAAGTATTCAGACCCATTGACTTTTTCCACATTACGTTACAGCCTTATTCTAAAATGGATTAAATAAAAAAAATCCTCAGTAATCTACACACAATACCCCATAATGACAAAGCGAAAACAGGTTTTTAGAAATGTTTGCTAATTTATAAAAAATAAAGAAACAGAAATACCTTATTTACAAAAGTATTCAGACCCTTTGCTATGAGACTCAAAATTGAGCTCAGGTGCATCCTGTTTCTATTGATCATCCTTGAGATGTTCCTACAACTTGATTCGAGTCCACCTGTAGTACATTCAATTGATTGGGCATGATTTGGAAAGGCACACACCTGTCTATACAAGGTCCCACAGTTGACAGTGCATGTTAGAGCAAAAACCAAGCGATGAGGTCGAAGGAATTGTCCGTAGAGCTCCAAGACAAGATTGTGTCGAGGCACAGATCTGGAAAAGGGTACCAAAAAATGTCTGCATGGAAGACGTTTGAAACCACAAAGACTCTTCCTAGAGCTGGTTGCCCGGCCAAACTGAGCAATCGGGAGAGAAGGGCCTTGGTCAGGGAGGTGACCAAGAACCCGATGGTCACTCTTGACAATTCCTTTGACCTTATGGCTTGGTTTTTGCTCTGACATGCACTGTCAACTGTGGGACCTTATAAAGACAGGTGTGTGCCTTTCCAAATAATTTTCAATCAATTGAATTTGCCACAGGTGGACTCCAATCAAGTTTTAGGATGATCAATGGAAACAGGATGCACCTGAGCTCAATTTCGAGTCTCATAGCAAAGGGTCTGAATACTTATGTAAATAAGGTATTTCTGTTTTTATTTTTTACAAATGTGCATTGCATTGTCATTATGGGGTATTGTGTGTAGAGTGCTGAGGATTTTTTTGATTTAATCAATTTTAGAATATGGCTGTAACGTAACAAAATGTGGAAAAAGTCAAGGGGTCTGAAAACTTTCCGAAGGCACTGTACATGTAAATATTACCTGAATAACCTTAACCCCCCGCACATTGACCTGGTACCGGTACTCCTTGTATATTTAATGATTGGAAATGTAATTTTTGTATTTTAAAACACTCATCACACCTGTATGTTAGTTCAACTCCTGTTTGCAGGGTAGAAATTGCGTCACACACTCCATACGGAGTTTCTCACCACATTTTCTGATCAAGTATAAATTGGCTTTTACGGAAATGTCAAGAACGGATAGCCTACTGACACTCAAAATGATATAACGAGTAACTATTCGTATTCTGAACATTCGCAAAATATTCCACAATAATCCTAGAAGTGTTTGCTGACTATTTGTTTTAGTTGGATAACGGGATGTAAATTCTTGGCAGCAGCATTTTGTCTCGAATTCCATGTGGTGTGTTCTAGACAAAATACAACGGTGGCTGCGGCCCTCACACAGCCTGTTGAAGACGGCAATAGGCTGCAATACTCGGCTGACCCGGGAGTCATGTATCTGGGCTCGTTGTTCTTCACTCCTCCCTCCCACTGAATACTGGGCATAAACCATACAGACCCACGTGCTATTTCTCAGTTCATCTGTATAATGGGACATAGAGAATGATAGCGATATCATCTTTAAATATGTTTACCACATATGATTGGTAAAAATACATTTGAACAGCCCTCCAACTGGTATTTAGTAGTGGGAAATGAATCTATCAACCTTGAGCTCTGACTTCTCTCACATGGTGACCTCTGACTTCACCTAACGAAATTACCTCCATAAGAGCATTTTCGGCAGTTAAACTACAAAACATATATTTTTTAAGCAATCTATTCATATGGTTTTTGAACACTATCAGTAGTTTACAAGATACTGTAGCTATACTTTTAGTTTGACACAACTTGTTGGCAATTAGCCAATGAGTTCAAAGCACATGAATGCATCCAACTGGTATTTACAATTTAACAACTGGTAAATTCCCAAATCCCACTTGGAGCTCAAGGATGATAGACTAGTTTCCCACCAGTAATTACCAGTTGGAGGGTTCAAATAGATTTTTCCCAGTCGTATGTGGTAAAAATAGAGAATGATAGAGATATCTTTATATATGTTCCGTTATGGTGTTTGTTAGCGCACTGGCAGCACCATTGAGGCCCTCTCCATTTTGAAGTAGTACATTTTCTTCATCTATTACTTCTATGAGTTGGCAAACAAACTGAAAGGGTGTATACTGCAAGAGTGTGTAGTTTGAACAGGTTTAAAGCCAAGGATGGCAATTTACTGACACCTACAGTTATGGAATGTTTGCTCATGGGTATAATTCATTGGCTGATCCCTCCTGATGACCCAGATGGAAACATGTGATTCTTCCCCCATAGGATGTCTCACCCAGTTGACTACTTTAAAATGATGAAGCCCTCAATGTCCATGCCAAAATAGGTTTTATCCATCTAGAGCCCTCTATCTTACTCTATGGCAGTACATTCACCCTTCCCAAGTTGTTGTGATTTCAGCAAAAGTTACATTTTAGACTACAATTGTTGCTTACAGTTTGGCTGTTTTAAAATGTAACATTTTGCACTGTGAGCTTTTATATTTCACACCAGTAGCCGAGAAAAGGATTGGTGTAGCCTGGATGGTCAATATTGACTTTTAAGAACACTTTTTTAAAGTTTATAATTTATTTCACACTAGCACATATCCTACTGTAACACTGTATTAGGCTACATGTTTTACTTTCTGACATTGTAGTCTAGCTACAAAGTAACAACTTGCATACTTTGACATAGGAAAATGATGTTGTAGGCCTAAGCTCCTGTCCCAGATTTTGAATAAGCTCCTATTATTCAGTATATTGATGGCATATTGTTTATGGTAAGGCCTAGCACGTTATGTGTGTAGCCTACTATGGCTAGTGAATATCTACTTTTCACTCAGCTGTTGACAGACAGACCATCATCAGACAGACAAACATACATACATATTATAAAGACAGACAGGTAGACCTAAGAAAGACAGACTATCGTCAGTCAGACAGACAGACCGATGTCCAACAATCAGACAGACACACACACAGCAGTAATATAGGCTAAATGTTTCATTTTCCCCAATGGATGTGTTCAAAACAGAGCTGCTGCACGTTTTTTCCCTCTCATTATCAGTTGGACCAAAGATTAAGTCGGTAGCCTTTCATGCCTTTGTGTGGCCGTTGCACCGAAGAAACAGCCCGATAAACCTCTGGAGGGAGCCTGCGAAACGCATACCGACCGAACCCGAGTGTGTGTGTGCCGCCATGGTGACTCTTACGTCACACCCCGAGCACGGATGTGTGTGTTTGTGTGCCTGCCTCTGTGGAGTGAGAATGTAAATAGAATAGATGTTCGAAAGGAGTGAGAGGTAGCGTAGAAGTGGAAGGGCATGCACAAGATTCGAAGCAAGTCACAACACTATCCGGTTCCCTCACGATTCACAAAGGTAGAGTCAATTTGTGTATTTGTTCGTTATTGCACAGACTAGTCGCCGGAGTTGTCCGAGGCCACGAATTAGGCTCGAGGTGGCAGAGATCCTCGGGATGGACTCCCGCTTTCCCTCGCGCTGGCGTGGTAAATCACGCGCCATTGAGGGTTGATGTTGTGCATGCGCCTTGGTCGCCTGTGTGCATGGTCGATGCTACATTGCGTGACTTCGGCGGCCTCTATTTGCGAATTAATGTGCATATCGAAGATTATTTTGTGACGTTTTGTTTCGACGACGGCACGCAACAGTTGGAGTTTGCGCTGTAATAATTGCTCTCCAGACAGCACAACACATATTAGGGTTGTGAAAGGTAGGCGTCAGTGAATGTCCAACTTTTTAACTTGCAGGCTAAATACCTGGTGGCCTACAACAAGGCTAGGCGAGGACAGGACGAAGGGTAGTGTCAAGCAACTTTTACCGGCTACTCTACTGGCTTGTGTTTTTGAATAAATAGTTCATTTAAAGCTCATGGAAACAATGGTTTGATAGGTGAGAAGACATATGATTTGGAAAGGCCATATTTAACAAATAATAATGATAAAACCTCCAATATCCTATGCACTCTATACGTGAAAGGACCATTTGTATTGTTTCTGAACTGAAATTGACAAGGACACTCCTGTAATTAATTGCATTTTAGCCTGTAGCCTACAGGAAATTGTTGATGAATAAAAATGTGAATTTGAGTTTACCTGTAGGCTAGGTTACTAGCAGGGTTGGGTATGTTACTTTCTAACTGCAATTCGTTAGTAACTAGTTATCTATCCAAAACTAATTTTTGGATTACCCTATCAGTAACGTAATCGGATTACTTTGATCAAATGCATTTGGTGTGTCATCATAGTGGTCACTGACTTGTATTCAACTCTTTAAATTTTTGCCTTTTTTCAATGCTGAATTGAATGTCATTGAGTACTAAAAGGTGTCAATGGATTTTTAAAAGTAATCCAAGAAATAATCTAGTTTTTCAAAAGTATCTGTAATCTGATTACAATATTTTTGTTGGTAATGTAGCTGGTTCATTTTTTTGTAATTAGATTACATGTAACAGTTTACTCCCCAACCCTGGTTACTAGTGCGTAAAATTATTAAACATTTAGCCTAATCATTTTTTATATTGTTTTGTAACTGTAGGGTAGTAGACTAAATAATGAATTTAGATCCTCACCAGAGGGTCTTTCATTAATTGTGCAGTTGAGTGGCTAGTCTCTGGTTTAGGAGCTGATGAAAGACTTATCTGGCCGAGTTTAAGCCTTGGAGCAAGTTACCAATGAAGAGAGCATAGTGAGCAATTTCTTCTGCTACACTTGAATGATACATTGCATGAATACAATGCCATTGTTCAAGCAAATTCCTAAACCACTAAAAGCTGATAAACAACAAAAAATTGATGTAAAGTGTGATGTCAGGTAAATTAGTCCAAGCTTTTGGGATAGGCCTACCGTTTTTGGATGACACGACCACCCCCACTCTATAGTAGTTAAAATAGAAAAAAATAAAATTCAATCTCATGTTACAACACATTATTTCTTACATACAATTTGGACAGTTGATTGTTCATTTTTTGATGCCATAATAATTAATGTAGACATCCTGACATGTTGTTAGTTAGTTCAATATAATCAGGCCATTGACATGAGCCATTATTCTAACATAACATTATATTTGTATTCTTCCAGGATGTCAACTGAAAATAGTTCAACTTGAGGTGCTTTAAACAAAAAGAAGAATAGTATACAACATTTACTCTGTCATCTATGGAGGACCCTACTGTAATGGAGGAGTGGGAAGAGGACTTGGCCATTACCACATCAATTTCATCTAATAGTGTCACCAGTGAGCCAAGGCTGGCCAACAAGGATGGGGTGGAGGACCAATCTGTAACTATGATAGGCAAGGATGCAAGTTTAACCAGCGTAGCCATGGCTTCATCCACCGATGCCATAACAAACACTGAAGTCAACATAGCTATGGCATCATCCACACACAGTGAAGCTAACTTAGGCATCGCTTTATCCACTGACGCCATTACAAACAAAGAAGCGAGTGGAACCATATCCTTACCCATGTATAGTAAGGCAAACACTGATGCTAAGCCAGCCATCCCACCCATAGCATCAGCATCTCCATCACTAGCTGCCAACATTACAAACAGTGATGCCAAACTAGCCCTCCCCTCACCATTTTCAACACCCGTTGCCAGTGGCCCAGCCCCCGGAGGCCTGCAGCCTGAGGAGGGAGGCCTCTCAGCGGTGAGGTTATGCGGCGGTGTGGGGGTCACTCTGGAGAATAGCAGTGTCTGGAAGGAGTTCCATCGTTGTGGAACCGAGATGATCCTCACCAAACAGGGCCGGCGCATGTTCCCCTACTGCCGCTACCGCCTGACGGGTCTGGAACCAACACGCCGTTATGCTATGGTCCTGTCAATCACCCCTGTCGACACATACCGCCATCGCTGGAACCTGGAGTGGGAACCCAGTGGTCCTGGCGAACCAGTCACCCAGGCCTCACGCAGAGTCTTCCCCCACCAGGACTCATCAGCCCTGGGGAAGGTCTGGATGGCCAGCCTGGTCTCCTTTTATAAACTCAAACTGACTAACCACTGCCTGGAACAGGAGGGGCATGTGTTGTTGCACTCCATGCACTGCTACAGGCCCAGTTTACACGTGATCCCCATTGCAGCGGGAGACGACCTTGGCTTTGACCCTAAGCTACTCTACCTGCAGCTCCTCAGTCCGGAAGTAATGACCTTCACGTTCCCGCAGACAGAGTTCTATGCTGTGACGTCATACCAGAACACCAGGATCACCCAGCTGAAGATAGACTATAATCCCTTTGCTAAGGGCTTCCGGAAGGGCAGCGGCAGCCCGCGCCTCGCCAAGACCAGGCCAGAGCAGTGTCAGGCGGGGAAGGGAGATAACCGCTCCCCTGGTCTGAGCAACGCTAGGCCCAATGGTGGTTTGGAGACTGAGCAGATTGTGACTGTGAATGGCGTGACTGATCTCAGGTTAGTGAAGCTTTTTGTTATCATGTTGTACTGTAATTCAGCTGTTCCCTTTCAGTCGGTCGACTCGGTACAACACAGCTATTGGGAGTTTGCGGGCTGGCGCACTCTACTGTAGAACATAATAATCACATCTGACAAGGCCAGTGAAAACCGTGCCTCACCGGAAGCTCCGCCATACACAGGTTATTCTTATGTCTGTTTAGCCTCGGTAACTGGTTGTAAGTAAGATGACTAGCACGAATGAGTCGACTAAGGCTGTCAAGCCGGGTTCGAGTTCACAATCTTGCCCACAGTCATGAGGTTTCACCATGTCTTTGAATGATATTCATAAGTGTTGTTGTTTATGTCTCAGCTGGGTGCATGCTCAGGCTGCCCTGGATCAAACCAGCTCCTGCGACCACTGTTGCCGGCTGCGTACAAGCTTTCTGGAGAGGCGTATATCCTTCCTTAGAAGGCTTAGTGGGACTGAAGATGACTTTCCTACCCTTGGTGCCTGTATCTTGGCAGAGTCTGAGTTGCAGGATACGTGTGGATCTGGGCTCGTGATCGGATCACATGGAGCTATCCTCCCAGCGTGGCGATATACACTTGAGTATACCTAACATTAGGAACACCTTCCTAATATTTTTTCCCTCAGAACAGCCGGGACATGGATTCTACAAGGTGTTAAATGTTCCACAGGGATGCCGGCCCATGTTGACTCCAATGCTACCCACAATTGTGTCAAGTTGGATGGATGTCCTTTGGGGGTGGACCAATCTTGATACACACGGTAAACTGTTGTGTGTAAAAAACCTGTCAGCATTGCAGGTTTTGACAGAAACCGGTGCTACTGACACCTACTACCATACCCTGGTCAAAGGCACTTCAATCTTTTGTCTTGCCCATTCACCCTCTGAATGGCACACCTACAAAATCCATGTCTCAATTGTTTCAAAGCTTAAAAATCCTGTTTAACCTGTCTCCTCCCCTTCATCTACACTGATTTGAAGTGGATTTAACAAGTGACATCAATAAGGGATCATAGCTTTCACCTGGATTCACCTGGTCAGTCTATGTAATGTTTCTTGCGCATGTCCCATTGCACCATCTATGCTCTTGGGAGAAGTATGGGGGATACCGTTGTGGCACCTCTTTGGTTGACTTTGTCGCAGGTGCAGGAGTGAAACAGGCAGTTGTTCTAGGGTGAGACTTTCTCCTATTTATGAATTTTATTTTTCGTCTCACGCTGTTGGCTGTAGGAGCACCCGATTTTAGCTGCCATGTGTGCCGGGAAGGCGAACTGTTTCCATTTTGAACCATTTCATGTGTCAGAAGGTACAAACTCTGCCTTCCCGGCGGGCCCGGAGAGCAGCACCCCCTGCGCACCTAGCGCGATGAGAGCAGATGTTTGCTGTGACGACAGTACCCCTAAGTGGCACGGCCAACCCAGAGTGGACAGGGCTTCAGGCAAATATTTCAGCGTGCCATGTGGGAATTGATGGTCCCACTCCAGGGGCTCATCCCAAGCCGTCTCAGGCCGGTTTCTTAACCTATTGCGCCCACTTGGGATTTGGTTTGGATGTGCTGTGTGAGGCCCCCTTTGAACCGATGGAGTCGGTGGGTCCTCTCCTACAAGACCGCTCTGCTCGTGGCTTTGGCCTCGGCTAAATGCATTGTAGATCTCCAAGGGTTATCCGTTCACCCCTCCTGTATGAATTTTGCCCTTGGCGACTCTAAGGCAACGTTGTGTCCTAATGCGGCTTTCGCCCCTAAGGTCATGACTGTCCTACTACAGTTCTCTAGCTTACATTCCCTGTGTCTTTGAGCGGACCAGGGGTGTCTGTTTGTATGATCCACTTTTTGTCTGTTTTGCTAATCCGGCTCGTGGTAGACCACTTTCTAAACATCATAATATTCCACTGGATTGTGGAGGCTATTTATCTGGCAGAAAAAGGCAGCAATTACCTAACGATGTATGTGCCCACTCCACCAGGGGTTTGGCAGCGTCTTGGGCGTTGTTTTAAAGGGTTGTCTGTAGGAGACATTTGTGCTGCATCGAGTTGGGCATCGCCACACACTTTTTTTGAGGTTTTATGTCCCCATAACTCTGTTGTACCGAGTTGACGACTGAAAGGGAACAAAGTTATGACTAAAACTACTGTTCCCTGAAGGAGGGAAATTGGGTACAACACCTGTTCGGCCGCGCTGCCTAGTTCTGGGCTTTGTGAAGAGCGGTACTGAATAGAATAAATTAATCCGTGCATGGGGTTTATCACCTGTGGAAGGTGGGTCTTCCGGTGAAGCACAGTGTTCATTAGCCTTGTCAGATGTGATTCTAATGTTCTTCAGTAGAATGAGCTAGCACGCAAACTCCCCACAGCTGTGTTGTACCTCGTTTCACTCCTTCAGGGAACAGTAGTTCTAGTAATTACTGTACATTTTCCTGAATGTTATTAAGTTTGACATTTTTGACACACTGAACAAATCACTCCTTGTGTTGTAGCATGAAGAAAGATTCTCTCCCTACAACTCACCCTGTGGAGGCTGAAGTCTCAGGAAAGCTGAGGAGAGTTGCCCCTGTTACAGCCCCTACAGCAGACTCCGATGCCAGCCAGACTGATGTGTCTGCCAGTGAGGAGGGAATAGATCTTGATGACAGTGACAGTGACCACGTCTTCCACAGACGGTACCTCCGAGCCCAGCTAGCCTTGCCTTCAGGAGCCTCCAGGCCTGGGGAGAGACAGGGGTCTGGGGAGGAGAGACAAGGTGGGGCTGGGCCAGACCCCTTCATACAGGCCAGCCTGACTGCTAACCCTCATAATGCTACACAGTATTCTGTGTTACACACCAACAGCTGTTCAAAGCCTTCAGAACCTTCCACTGTAGAACCAATGGAGTCTGAGGTTCCGTCCTCAAAGAAGGTTACGCTTGTAGAACCCACCATGACCTTGCCTATTTTGGTTCGAGAACCTGCTACCAGCTTAACCCCTAAAAAATCCACACTGGACAAGATTGCACCCAAACCTTTCCCCCTTTCACCCTCACCTCCAATCCCCACTGCCTCACTCTTTGCCGTCCCAAGGCCATGGAAGAAGGGGCGGAAATCAGGAGGCAATCGTTGGGGCAATGCAGGAAAAGTCACTAAGGGGACTAAGGTGGCGATAGCGGCTGTCACAGCAACAAGCAGCACGGTAACTGTCGCTATGCAGCCGCAACTGGACGACGTGGAGGGTCTACTTTTTGTGTCCTTTACTTCCAAGGTAAAACACAACACTTGTGCTCTGAGAGTTATGGGAAATAGGAGTCGGAAATACAAGTGGGAAATTTGCTGAAGTTGCAGACGGTATTGAAAAAGTAATTTCTTCCTCTGTGTCACAGGAAGCTCTTGGTGTCCATGTGGAGGACATGCCACCCAGTGACATGTCACCCGTCATGCAGGAACACCCAGAGAAAACTGGTAAGGCTGCAAAGAAGTTATATTCTACTGTATATTCTCTGAAAGGGGCTTGTCATTCTCTTACAGCAAACTTGGCAACAAGACTGCTGGAGAAACACAAAATAGAACAGCAACAAAAACTGGTAGCAATAATAGCCACAAAACACAACAGTGAGATTAGTGGTTGTTTTGACTAGGGTTGCACATTTTGGGGAATATTCAGAGGTGGAAACTCTCAGTGGGAATATATGGGAATTAACTGAAATATATGCAAATTAATATTAATACCATTTAAATGTAGATGGTTTTTTTCTCATATGGAGACAGAAACAAACTTTTTACCTTATCATAAGTAGACATAATTACAAATGATTAAATCCTTCCAATAGAAAAAAAAAAATAATAATAGTTATGAATTGAACTTTAATTTAATTAGTTGACTCTTCACATGGGATGATTTCACTGAACAACAAAATAAAGGAAATATTGAATGATCCATCGCATCTCCCAAAAACGTTTTCAACATACGCCTGTTGCGTGCTTTGTGTGTGTGTGTGTGTCCAAACAAGGACCAGTTGCGCTCTGAGGCGGCTGATGTTGGGGGGATTTGGAGGATGATGGAGGCAACAGGGGAAAGAGCCTCAGATGCACAAAGTCCCTTCAACCAGGTGGCTGATGAGTATGGCACGACCAGGTGGCTGATGCAATATGGCACGACTGCCATATTGCATCTCCATCCTAAAGCCCTTGCTTGGAAGTGTACTTCACCAGACTGACAAGAACCTTGCCCTCATCCAGGCCAAGGTGGCGAGATACGGTAGTGATTACACCATAGGCCTTATTGATCTCTGCACCAGACAGGATGCTCTTGCCAGCATACTGGGGGTCCAACATGTACGCTGCGGCGTGTATGGGCTTCAGGCAGAAGTCTTCATGCTTTTTGATGTATTTCAGAACTGCAGTTTCCTCTGCTTGGGGCAACAGTGAAGTGGACAGGGCAGTGCGTATTTCTTATCTTACATCTGCAAGCAGAGTTTGAACATCAGACAGGATGGCATTGTCTCCCTCAATCCGTGCAATGGCTACTGCTATAGGTTTCAGGCTGCTTACCACTCTCTCCTAAGATATATCATCCAGGAGGATCCTCTTGATGGGGCTGTCCATATCGGCAGACTGTGATATGGCCATTTCTTGGAGAGACTTGTCAAACATGATGACAACACCACCCCAACAGGTTTTGCTGGGCAGCTTCAATGTGGTGGTCTTATTCTTCTCACTTTGCTTGGTGAGGTAGATTGCTGCTATAACTTGATGACCCTTCACATACCTAACCATTTCCATGGCTCTCTTGTAGAGTGTATCCATTGTTTTCAGTGCCATGATGTCCTTGAGGAGCAGATTCAATGCATGAGCAGCACAGCCAATGGGTGTGATGTGAGGGTAGGACTCCTCCACTTTAGACCAACAGCCATGTTCGCAGCAATGTCTGTCACCAGTGCAAATACTGTCTGTGGTCCAAGCTCATTGATGACGGCATTCAGCTCAGTCCGGTGTGTCTGTCCCTTGTGTCTGTGCTCTTGTAGAATACTGGTTGAGGGGTGGAGATGATGTAGTTAATTATTCATTGCCCACGGACATTCGGCCACCCATCAGAGATGATTGCAATACAGTCTGCTTTCTCTATGATTTGCTTGACCTTCACTTGAGTGAGTAGATAAAGCATGTCTGGTTGGAGGGCTGTATGCTGGGCGAAGAACATTCAGAAATCTCTTCCAATTCACATTGCCTGTGAGCTTCACAGGTAAACCAGTTGCATACACAGCTAGAGTAAGACATTCATCAGCATTTCTCTGACTATGTTCCTCCATTGAGTCAAAACAACTACTGATTCCAGGAGGACCATGGGCTGTTGCTATCGATAAGGTGTCTGATTCATCATTTTCACCTCAAATAGAGGTAGAGGGACTTTTGTCAGAGGTTGCTTGTTGTGAGCTCTGAGTGAACTTTATGCATTTGGCCAGTTGATTCTGCATCTTTGTTGCATTCTTCACATATGATTTGGTACAGTATTTGCAAATGTACACAGGTTTTCCTTCTAGCTGCAGTGAAATGTCTCCACACATCAGATAGTGCCTGTGGCATTTTCCTGTAAAGATTTGAAAAATAATGAGTTAAAAAAAACAACATACAATTACATGTACAGATAAATAGTTAAGCAGTTAGATTGAACAACTTTTGTAAGATACATTTTTTTAAATGAAACTGTGATTTAAACACACTTTGCTGTAGGATACTATTTACTAGTTATCAAAAATTAATGTATGTCATATACAGTGGGGAGAACAAGTATTTGATACACTGCCGATTTTGCCATACAGATCCTTCAGGTTTCGGGGCTGTCGCTGGGCAATACAGACTTTCAGCTCCCTCCAAAGATTTTCTATTGGGTTCAGGTCTGGAGACTGGCTAGGCCACTCCAGGACCTTGAGATGCTTCTTACGGAGCCACTCCTTAGTTGCCCTGGCTGTGTGTTTCGGGTCGTTGTCATGCTGGAAGACCCAGCCACGACCCATCTTCAATGCTCTTACTGAGGGAGGGAGGTTGTTGGCCAAGATCTCGCGATACATGGCCCCATCCATCCTCCCCTCAATACGGTGCAGTCGTCCTGTCCCCTTTGCAGAAAAGCATCCCCAAAGAATGATGTTTCCACCTCCATGCTTCACGGTTGGAATGGTGTTCTTGGGGTTGTACTCATCCTTCTTCTTCCTCCAAACACGGCGAGTGGAGTTTAGACCAAAAAGCTCTATTTTTGTCTCATCAGACCACATGACCTTCTCCCAGTCCTCCTCTGGATCATCCAGATGGTCATTGGCAAACTTCAGACGGGCCTGGACATGCGCTGGCTTGAGCAGGGGGACCTTGCGTGCGCTGCAGGATTTTAATCCATGACGGCGTAGTGTGTTACTAATGGTTTTCTTTGAGACTGTGGTCCCAGCTCTCTTCAGGTCATTGACCAGGTCCTGCCGTGTATTTCTGGGCTGATCCCTCACCTTCCTCATGATCATTGATGCCCCACGAGGTGAGATCTTGCATGGTGCCCCAGACCGAGGGAGATTGACCGTCATCTTGAACTTCTTCCATTTTCTAATAATTGCGCCAACAGTTGATGCCTTCTCACCAAGCTGCTTGCCTATTGTCCTGTAGCCCATCCCAGCCTTGTGCAGGTCTACAATTTTATCCCTGATGTCCTTACACAGCTCTCTGACCTTGGCCATTGTGGAGAGGTTGGAGTCTGTTTGAGTGTGTGGACAGGTGTCTTTTAAACAGGTAACGAGTTCAAACAGGTGCAGTTAATACAGGTAATGAGTGGAGAACAGGAGGGCTTCTTAAAGAAAAACTAACAGGTCTGTGAGAGCCGGAATTCTTACTGGTTGGTAGGTGATCAAATACTTATGTCATGCAATAAAATGCAAATTAATTACTTAAAAATCATACAATGTGATTTTCTGGATTTTTGTTTTAGATTCCGTCTCTCACAGTTGAAGTGTACCTATGATAAAAATTACAGACCTCTACATGCTTTGTAAGTAGGAAACACTGCTGATTTAAGGTTATCAAATACTTGTTCTCCCCACTGTAAAATATATTCACCCCACCCAGTATTGTAATCAAAACTTACCAGGAAGCATGTAGTCCTTGGCTCAGACAGTTTAGGAGTGTGGGCTCAATAGCATCTCATTAGTGTGCAAGATCTTGAGAATCAGCTGTACAGTCGTGGTCAAAAGTTTTGAGAATGACACAAGTATTAGTCTCCACAAAGTTTTCTGCCTCAGTGTTGATGGCAATTTGCATATACTCCAGAATGTCACGAAGAGTGATGAGATGAATTGCAATTAATTGCAAAGTCCCTCTTTGCCATGAAAATGAACTTAATCCCCCAAAAACATTTCCACTGCATTTCAGCCCTGCCACAAAAGGACCAGCTGCCGTCATGTCAGTGATTGTCTCGTTAACACAGGTAGGAGTGTTGACGAGGACAAGGCTGGAAATCACTCTGTCATGCTGATTGAGTCAGAATAACAGACTGGAAGCTTTAAAAGGATGGTGGTGCTTGAAATCATTGTTCTTCCTCTGTCAACCATGGTTACCTGCAAGGAAACATGTGCCGTCATCATTGCTTTGCACAAAAAGGGCTTCACAGGCAAGGATATTGCTGCTAGTAAGATTGCACCTAAATCAACCATTTATCGGATCCTCAAGAACTTCAAGGAGAGGGGTTCAATTGTTGTGAAGAAGGCGTCAGGGCGCCCAAGAAAGTCCAGCAAGCGCCAGGACGTCTCCTAAAGTTGATTCAGCTGCAGGATCGGGGCACCACCAGTGCAGAGCTTGGCAGCAGGCAGGTGTGAGTGCATCTGCACGCACAGTGAGGGAAGACTTTTGGAGGATGGCCTGGTGTCAAGAAGGGCAGCAAAGAAGCCACTTCTCTCCAGGAAAAACATCAGTGACAGACTGATATTCTGCAAAAGGTACAGGGATTGGACTGCTGAGGACTGGGGTAGAGTCATTTTCTCTGATGAATCCCCTTTCCGATTGTTTGGGCCATCTGGAAAACACCTTGTCCGGAGAAGACTAGGTGAGCGCTACCATCAGTCCTGTGTCATGCCAAAAGTAAAGCATCCTCAGACCATTCATGTGTGGGGTTGCTTCTCAGCCAAGGGAGTGGGCTCACTCACAATTTTGCCTAAGAACACAGCCATGAATAAAGAATGGTACCAACACATCCTCTGAGAGCAACTTCTCCCCACCATCCAAGAACAGTTTGGTGACGACCAATGCCTTTTCCAGCATGATGGAGCACCTTGCCATAAAGCAAAAGTGATAACTAAGTGGCTTGGGGAACAAAACATCGACATTTTGGGTCCATGGCCAGGAAACTCCCCAGACCTTAATCCCATTGAGAACTTGTGGTCGATCCTCAAGTGGCAGGTGGACAAACAAAAACCCACAACTTCTGACAAACTCCGAGCATTGATTATGCAAGAATGGCCTGCCATCAGTCAGGATGTGGCCCAGAAGTTAATTGACAGCATGCCAGGGCAGATTGCAGAGGTCTTGAAAAAGAAGGGTCAACACTGCAAATATTGACTCTTTGGATAAACTGAATGTCATTGTCAATGAAAGCCTTTGACACTTATGGAATACGTGTAATTATACTTCAGTGTGCCATAGTAACTACTGACAAAAGATCTAAGAACACTGAAGCAGCAAACTTTGTGGAGACCAAAACTGCGCTGTGCATGCAGAGGGTTGCAATTCCATTGAATTGGGGATAGTTTAACCAAAATATGCCACAAGACCTAGAATTGCCTTATGTGTATCCCACAAAAAACATTTACTGATATAAGCTAACGTTTTGGATGAATTTAAGCAAAATTCCCCAAATTCCAGGGCTTAACTCCCCATGGAAAATTTCTGGAACAATTCTGGCAATTTACCGGACCCTTTGCAAACCCTAGTTTTGACTTTCATGTGCAATCTCAAAACTCTCCAGCGATCATGATATGGGATGTCAACACAATACTTACTTGCTTTCACTGGGCTATTATTCTCATTTGAGTACAAATTAGTAGCAGGCCCAGGGATTTTGTCATAGTTGCTAACAAGGGAACATATTAATAGACATTATGTTCCCCTAATTTAGAAATGTTAATGCCTATCCTAGTAGTAAATGAATTACACTTAAAATATGATATTGGTTTTTCAATTACATGGCTCAGCTAGTTTAATGCATTAGTCACTGAGCACTTAATAGGCAGTTTACTGTCGTCATCCACATTTTCTTTTAACCCCCTCTTCAGTCAGGCAGATAATAAGGCAAGGCAATTACGGGATTTACACCAACCTAAACACAGAATTAGCCCTAGTGATGCTGCTCCCTTCACAGTATATTGTGGTACAATGGGGGAGTCTTAATGGTTAAGTTTATCGTTTGGTCCGATAATAACCCCCAAACCCCAACCCAGTCAGTGTTTGCAGATCTGAAGGGACTGGTAATGTGCAATTTACAGTCTCCAAACCCCAAAGAGGTAGTGGCTTGGTGAAGGGTCTAGACTAGAGGTTGATTTGGAATTGGGCCTTTGTCTCTCTCTAATTACCACGTATACTCCAAACACATAGGGTAGAGGCTAGGTGAAGGGTCTAGTGGTTGATTTGGAATCCGGCCTGTGTCTCTCTAATGACCTTGTCGCCTCTCTGTGCAGATGGAAGCAGCTCCTTTGTCTCCAGGACGGGGAAGACCAGTGACCTGACCAAAATCAAAGGCTGGAGGGACAAGTTCATCAGGACCAGAGAGTCCTCTCAGAACCCCAACCACTCTGCCTTCTGCAGCGATGTGCTCGACCAATACCTGGAGAGCGAGGCCCAGCAAATCATGGCCCGCGCCGCCGCCTTCTCCCACAACCCCTTGGGCTCCGTGGCCTATCAGCTACCTGTGACCAGCACCAGCTACGTGCAGACCCTTGACAGCGTTCTGAAGATGCACGCCTCTCCGCCTCGGCCACCTGCCTTCTGTAGACCCTGCCCCCTCTCCCGGAAACCTCTCCTATACGCTGCTCTGAAGAAGCCCCCTCCACCTATCAACGACCACATGACCGCTCCTAAAGCAGCCAAGCCCAAACCAAAACATGCAAAACCACAAGGCAAACATCACCATATAACACCAACACAGGGCAAAGGCAGATCTGCTTCTGTACTAAGGCCCATTCAGGTCTCCAACAGTAACAAAACTACTGCTGCTAAAGCTACAGCTGAGGTTAACGTCACCAGCCCTACTGCACAAAGGTAAGGGCATGCTACTAAAGAAATTGTTATACCCATGCCATGCGAAGTCATACAGTATAGACATCTCTATATACAGCGGGTGAAATAAGTATTGAACACGTCACCATTTTTGTCAGTAAATATATTTCCAAAGGTGCTATTGACATGACATTTTCACCAGATGTTGGTAACAACCCAAGTAAACCATACATACAAAGAAAACAAAACAAATAAGTTCAGAAATTATGTGTAATAATGTGAAATGACACAGGGAAAAAGTATTGAACACACTTACTGATATTTATTTAATACTTTGTACAAAAGCCTTTCTTGGTAATGACAGCTTCAAGACGCCTCCTGTATGGAGAAACTAGTCGCATGCATTGCTCTGGTGTGATTTTGGCCCATTCTTCCACACAAAAAGTCTTCAAATCTTGAAGGTTCCGTGGGCCTCTTCTATGAATCTTGATCTTCAGTTCTTTCCATAGATTTTCAATGGGATTTAAGTCAGGTGATTGGCTGGGCCATTCTAGCAGCTTTATTTTCTTTCTTTGAAACCAATTGAGAGTTTCCTTGGCTGTGTGTTTGGGATCATTGTCTTGCTGAAATGTCCACCCTCGTTTCATCTTCATCATCCTGGTAAATTTGCCCATTCATCCTTCCTTCAATTATGTGAAGTTTGCCAGTACCATTTGCTGAAAAGCAGCCCCACGCCACCTGTTGGTATGGTGTTTTTAGGGTGATGTGCAGTGCAATTTCTCCTCCAAACATGGTGTGTATTATGACATCCAAACAGTTCAATTTTGCTCTCATCTGACCACACTATATTCTCCCAGTATTTCACTGGATTTTTACAAATGTTGTGCAGCAAACTTTAAACGAGCTTCAACATGCTTTTTTTTCAGCAATGGAGTCTTGCATGGTGAGTGTGCATACAGGCCATGGCGGTGGAGTGCATTACTTACTGTTTTCTTTGAGACAACAGTACCTGCTAATTGCAGGTCTTTTTGAAGCTCTCCACAAGTGGTCCTTGGCTCTTGGACAACTCTTCTGATTATTCTTTTCACTCCTCTGTCAGAAATCTTGCGAGGAGCACCTGGTCGAGGCAAATTTATGGTGAAATTATTGTCTTTCCACTTCCGTATTATGGCCCCAACAGTGCTCACTGGAACATTCAGAAGCTTAGAAATGTGCCTATAACCAATGCCATCATTATGTTTTGCAACAATTAGGTTGCGAAGGTCTTGAGACAGCTCTTTGCTTTTACCCATCATGAGATGTGTCTTGTGTGACACCTTGGCAATGAGACCTTTTTGTAGGCCATCAGTTGGGACTGAACCAGCTGATATTAATTTGCACTGACAGGGGGCTGGATTGCTTTTTAATTACTGATAGTTTTCAGCTGTTGTCTTGGCTTTCCATGCCTTTTTGCACCTCCCTTTCTTCATGTGTTCAATACTTTTTCCCTGTGTCATTTCACATTATTACACATGGTTTCTTTGTATGTATGGATTACTTGGGTTGTTACCAACATCTGGTGAAACTTTCATGTCAATAGCACCTTTGGAAATATATTTACTGAGAAAAAGGGTGACGTGTTCAATACTTATTTCACCCGCTGTATATTTGATTTTGACT
Organism: Thymallus thymallus; assembly: GCA_023634145.1. Taxonomy (NCBI): domain Eukaryota; kingdom Metazoa; phylum Chordata; class Actinopteri; order Salmoniformes; family Salmonidae; genus Thymallus; species Thymallus thymallus. The sequence continues at coordinate 14,849,263 of CM042411.1, forward strand.
CAAAGTAATATGAAATGAGTCTGACATTTTTTATAGTTGTGATATTCTGTAGATGTGGGTTTGGAGATGAGCAAGTATCCTTTATATCCTTTTTTTTACCCTATAATATACAATCAAATTTTTGATTAAACATGATCCTCATACCTATAGGTCTCCTCTAGGTAAGGAGTCAGTGAGGAGGGACACCAGTCCAGGAGGAAGCCTCTCCAGCGGGTTGAGTGGCCTCTCTAAGAAACAGCTCAGACTGGTTGGCCTCTCTAAGTTCCAGCTGAAAATGATAGAGATGGAGGATGCCACCTTCTACCAGGGACACGACAGAACACACATCACTACTGAGAGGGTGGAGACGGCCCTGATGGCTCTGCTCACTGCACAGGTAGGTCTGACACACACACACACACACACACACACACACACACACACACACACACACACACACACACATATTGTCTGATGATCTCTCTGTCTGTACCCTTCAGGGTCTTCCTAAGATCGGTGCTCCCAAGGCCAGCCCAGTGGACGGTCCAGAGTGTGGTTCTGAGTTCTGCAGGCTGGGGTGTGTGTGTTCCAGCTTGGCCCGGGTGTCCAGGGGTCCACTCCACTGCTACGGGCCAGACTGTATGTTGGGCTGCTCCTGCTTCAAACACAGGATCACCAAACAGACCACAGCAGCAGAGAATGACCAGAACCAGATGCTTCCCGTTTACAGTAAGTTCATATCCAGGGTAACTGTATTTGGGGACTTGTGAGAGGGTGCCAAAGGCACATTTCTGTCTCAGAATGTACAACAAAGTTGCATTCTATTCTCTATTGACCACATCAACTTGAACAAGCTAATGAAAGTGTCTCCTCCTCCTCTCCCTGTCCAGCTATGTCTAACGTGGATCATGAGGTCCAGCCCAATCGAGGCATCCGCGTCTCTACCCTGTGGGACCTCACCTCAGGGGTAGACCCCGAGCCCCTGTTCATCCCCAAAACTGCCCCCAACATACCCATCAAGCCTCTAAACATGATCGACCACCTTGGTCCCACGCGTTACATCCCTCGTCTCACCCCTGAGGTAAATGCCACTGTCATAGAATGCGTCACCAATGGCACCCTTTTCCCTTTATAGTGCACTACCTTTTACCAAAGCCATATGGGCCCTGAACAAAAGTAGTGCACTATATAGGGAACAGGGTACCATTTGGGAAATAACCCATAGTGTCAAACTACCATCCTGAATTGGGTAAGTTACAGGACTGGAGCAAATGGTGAAAACGTTGATTTCAGAAAAGCTTTATGTGAAAAAGATATGACGGATTGTGTGTGTGTGTGTGTGTGTCTGCAGCTACGAGAGGAGGACAAGGACCCAGTCTACAATGACTTTGACAGTATGATGACGTGCGCTCGCGTCAGAGAGTTCAACAGCAAACCCCATCCCCAGGTGCTGCCACCACAGGTCCACCTATTCAAAGACAGTAATGGTTTTATCATCCCCAGCTGCGGAAAGGTAAGGCTGAACACGCATACACACACTTGTGGTCAGAGTAGATTAATCAAGGACATTTTAATGACCATTTAACCCCCTAAGGTCGATGTCTTCGCCCTCACTGAAATCTAATTAGCATAATAAAACAATAAAAATCTGTCAGTTTAAACTAGAGATGTTTTTTTTGCATTGGATGAGTCTTAATCCATCGCATCCCTCTGTCACACTTCCGCTTCAGCAGTGAAAGGTGGCAGAGCTAGAGCTGTGTTTATCAGACTATGAGACATCCCGGAAATTGGTCTTCTCACAAAATCGTCAGTAGCGTCCGAACGGTTTGGCCTACAAACTATTATGACCCCTCTATGGAAAGATGAGACTCTCACGAACACAATGGGGTTGGGCGTTTTGCTCCTCAATCGTCTTGGGTCTGAAGTCTGTACAGCTGATCTGCCAACTTCTTTCTGTAGCGTCCGAACACTAATATGACAGCTCTGTGGAAAGTTGAGACTCTCATGAACGTGTACATGTAGGTTGTTTTACACTAGGACATCCACAGGCCTCAAAAGACTCGTCTGAAGGTCCCCCGGTACCAGTTAAAAAAATGTATGGAAGTATACTGTATATGGAGACTGTTTAGTGCCAAAAATAAGGGGTTAAATAAATGTTTCCTGATCTTTCTTATACTCTCAGATATATCACAGACACTTCAGAACAAACTTCCTTTTGATTTTATTTTTGTGACTATCTGTTGTTCCATGTAGTGAATCTGTTGTTCAATGCGTTTGTATGGGCAAATAGCAGTAAGGCCAAATACATTTTTTGTTAGACACCTATGGGTTAAGGTTAAGGTGTTCAGCTAGCCACTAGGGGCAGACAAACATTTTACAATGTCTATTAAAGAGGAGGAACAAAGCAAATCTCAAGTTACTTTCGTAACCACGGTTCTCTGATAAGATGAGTGCGATATCTAATAGTGGGATTCGCTCGGAATCACTAAGGCTCGTATCCCTGTAATGCTTAGAGAAGATCTTATGTCAAGTGTTATTGAAGTGTTGTGGTTTCAGGTTCACCTGGCACATCTAAAGTTCATTATCTAAATAATATGTGTGAAATGCTTGATAGTGTATGTGATGTAAACAGAGAGGTCTACTTTCTTGGGGACCTAAATATTGACTGGTTTTCCTCAAGCTGTCCGCTCGAGGAAGCTTCTCACTGTAAACAGTGCCTGTAATCTGGTTCAGGTATGGGTATTAATCAATTTACCAAGATTGATTAATACCCATTTACCAGGAACAAGATCATCCACATGTAATGATCACAGTAATGATCACATTTTATAATACTGCAGAACTTTGTTCTAAAGCTGTATCCATACCCATTGGATGCAGTGATCACAATATAGTGGCTATATCCAGGAAAGCCAAAGTTCCAAAAGCTGGGCCTAAAATAGTATGAGAGATCATACAAAAGATTTTGCTGTGACTCTTATGTGGATAACGTAAAACAATATTTGTTGGTCTGATGTGATTAATTAAGAGCATCCAGACACTGCACTTGATGCATTTATGAAATTGTTTCTTCCAATTATTGATGAAAATGCACCTGTTTAAGAAACTGACTGTTAGACATGTTAAGGCTCCATGGATTGATGAGGGAAGAGATGGGGCAAAAGGAGTATCTAATAAGTCTGGCTGCACATCTGACTGCAAATTGAGAAATTATGTGACTAAACTCAACAAAAAGAAGAAGAAACTGTATTATAAAGCCAAGATAAATTATATAAAGAATGATTAGTAATTTGTGTCTGTGTCCTTAAATGAGGCAAAGGGAAATTAAACTCCATCTTTCATTAAATCAGATGGCTTATTTATCACAACTATTTGATTTTGCTCATTCTTTTTATGATTACTTAAGTGGCAAAGTTGGCAAACTTAGGCAGTAAATGCCAAAAACAAGCAGTGAGCCATTGTACTCATGCGTAAAAAAAACAATAATGAAAGAAAAGCATTGCAAGTTAGAATTTGTAAAGCTAGTGTGGGAGAGGTGGAAGAATTATTGTTATCGATCAATAATGACAAACTTCCTGGCATTGACAACTTAGATAGGAGTGGCTACAGAGTCAGCTACCATCCTCAGTAGCTTTCTATCTGTCATATCTTTAATCTGAGCCTAGAGGAAGGTCTTTTGTCCTCAGGCCTGGAGGGAAGCCAAAGTTATTCCGCTACCCAAGAGTGGTAAAGCAGCCTTTACTGCTTCTAGCAGCAGACCTATCAGCTTGCTGCCAGCTCTTAGCAAACTGTTCGAAAAAATTGTTTGACCAAATACAATGCTATTTCTCTGTAAACAAATTAATAACAGACTTTCAGCATGCTTATAGAGAAGGGCACTCAACATGTACTGCACTAACACAAATTACTGATTTGTTGAAAGAAATTGATAAGCTTGTGGGAGCTGTACTGTTAGTTTTCATTGCATCCTTTGATATTATGTTATGCTGTTTAGGGTGGCAGGTAGCCTAGCGGTTAGAGCGTGAAAAACCTGTCTGTGTCCTGTCTGTGTCCTTGAGCAAGACACTTAACCCTAATTTGCTCCAGGGGCTGACCCTGTAGGTAGGCCGTCGTTGTAAATGACATTTTGTTCTTATATTAAAATATTATTGACCTGTTGTTGAGAACGTATGTGTTATGGCTTTTCAACCTCTTGCATATTGTTGATTCAGAGCTATCTATCTAATAGAACTCAGTGTTTTCTTTAGTGGAAGCTTCCCAAATGTCAAACATGTAAATTGTGGTGTACCCCAGGGCAGCTGTCTAGGCCCTCTACTATTTTCTATTTTTAAAAATGACCTGTCTTGTGTCCATGTATGCTGATGATTCAACCATATACGCATCAGCAAAAATAGCTACTGGTCACTAAAACCTTTAATGAAGAGTTGCAGTCTGTTTTGGAATTGTTGGCCAGTAATAAACTGGTCCTGAACAACTCTCAAACTAAGAGCATTGTATATGTACAAATCATTCCCTAAGTTCTAGACCTCTGCTGAATCTGAATGGTGTGGCTGTTGAACAAGTTGAGGAGACTAAATTACTTGGTGTTACCTTAGATTGTAAACTGTCATGGTCAAAACATATAGATTTAATGGTTGTAATTGGGATAGGGAGAGGTCTGTCCGTAATGAAGAGATGCTCTGTTTTTTTGACACCACACTCCACAAAGCAAGTGCAGCCTCTAGTTTTATGTTATCTTGATTATTGTCCAGTCATATGGTCAAGAGTCTGCAAAGAAAGACCTAGTTAAACTGCAACTGGCCCAGAACAGAGCGGCACGTCTTGCTCTTCATTGTAATCATACGGCTAATATTAATACTATGCATTCCAGAGTTGAAGAAAGACTGATTGTGTCATTTCTTGTTTTTATAAGAAATGTTAATGTGCTGGACATTCCAAATGGTTTGCGTAGTCAACTTACACACAGCACTGACACACACACTTACCCCACCAGACATGCCACCAGGGGTCTTTTCACAGTCCCCAGGTCCAGAACAAATTCATGGAAACGTACAGTATTATACAGAGCCATGAGTGCATGGAACTCCCTTCCATCTTATATAGCGCAAGAGAACAGTAAACCTGGTTTCAAAAAACAAATAAAGCAACACCTCTCCTCATGTGACATACTTGTTGTGTGTATGTACTGACATGTATGTGTAACTGATACACACACACACACACACTTAGGGTTTCACATTTTGGGGAATATTCAGAGGTGGAAACTTTCTGTGGGAATTAACGGGAATATATGGGAATTAATATTAATACCATTTAAATGTAGATGTTTTTTTGCATTGGATATATTTACCATATCATATGGAGACAGAAACATAAACATTTTACTTTATCATAAGTAGACATAATTGCAAATGATTAAATCCTTCCAATAGAAAAAAAACAGTTGTTAGAAATGTAACTTTAATTAAATGAGTTGACTCTACACATGGGATAATTTCACTGAACAACAAAAGAAAGAGAATATTGAATGATCCATCGCATCTCCCAAAAACGTTTTCAACTTACATCTGTAAAATGATAGTCTAGAAACTAAAGCTTTGGTTGTCTTCCGCTCAGGCTTCCATGTCTTCTCCCTGGACCTCCTCAATGTCCACCTCTTGAACATCAGACTCTGAGGCCTCATTTACACTGTCACCTTCCAACCTTGTTGAGGATGGCTTGGTGTCAGGTTAAAAAAGCCTCAAATTTGCCCAGATGGCCACCAATTTTTCAACCCTTGTATTGGTCAGCCTGTTGGGTGCTTTGGTGTGTGTGTTTCCAAACAAGGACCAGTTGCGCTCTGAGGCCCTTCCACCAGGTGGCTGATGATCTCCATCCCAAAGCCCATGCTTGGAAGTGTACTTCGCCAGGCTGCCAAGAACCTTGCCCTCATCCAGGCCAAGGTGGCGAGACACGGTAGTGATGACACCATAGGCCTTGTTGAGCTTTGCACCAGACAGGATGCTCTTGCCAGCATACTTGGGGTCCAACATTGGGCGTGTATGGGCTTCAGGCAGAAATCTTCATGCTTTTTGATGTATTTCAGAACTGCAGTTTCCTCTGCTTGGAGTAAATTGAGGTGGGCAGGGCAGTATAGATTTCTTATCTTAGAGTTGAAGTCGGAAGTTTACATACACCTTAGCCAAATACATTTAAACTCAGTTTTTCACAATTCCTGACATTTAATCCTAGTAAAAATTCCCTTCTTAGTCTTCGGTCAGTTAGGATCACCACTTTATTTTAAGAATGTGAAATGTCAGAATAATAGTAGAGTGATTTATTAAAGCTTTTATTTATTTAATCACATTCCCAGTGGGTCAGAAGTTTACATACACTCAATTAGTATTTGGTAGCATTGCCTTTAAATTGTTTAACTTGGGTCAAACGTTTCGGGTAGTCTTCCACAAGCCTCCCACAATAAGTTGGGTGAATTTTGGCCCATCCCTCCAGACAGAACTGGTGTAACTGAGTCAGGTTTGTAGGCCTCCTTGTTTGCACACGCTTTTTCAGTTCTGCCCACACATTTTCTATAGGATTGAGGTCAGGGCTTTGTGATGGCCACTCCAACACCTTGACTTTGTTGTCCTTAAGCCATTTTGCCACAACTTCGGAAGTATGCTTGGGGTCATTGTCCATTTGGAAGACTCATTTGCGACCAAGCTTTAACTTCCTGACTGATGTCTTGAGATGTTGCTTCAATATATCGACATAATTTTCCTTCCTCATGATGCCATCTATTTTGTGAATGGCACCAGTCCCTCCTGCAGCACAGCACCTCCACAACATGATGCTGCCACCCCCGTGTTTCACGGTTGGGATGGTGTTCTTCGGCCTGCAAGCCTCCCCCTTTTTCCTCCAAACATAACAATGGTCATTATGACCAGAGGACATTTCTCCAAAAAGTACGATCTTGTCCCCATGTGCAGCTGCAAACCGGGTCTGGCTTTTTTATGGTGTTTTTGGAGCAGTGGCTTCTTCCTTGCTGAGCGGCCTTTCAGGTTATGTTGATATAGGACTCGTTTTACTGTGGATATAGATACCTTTGTACCTGTTTCATCCAGCATCTTCACAAGGTCATTTGCTGTTGTTCTGGGATTGATTTGCACTTTTCGCACCAAAGTACGTTCATTTCTAGGAGACAGAACCTGTCTCCTTCCTGAGCGATATGACGGCTGCGTGGTCCCATGGTGTTTATACTTGCGTACTATTGTTTGTACAGATGAACGTGGTACCTTCAGGCGTTTGGAAATTTCTCCCACGGATGAACCAGACTTTTGGAGGTCTACAATTTTGTTTCTGAGATCTTGTCTGATTTCTTTTGATTTTCCTATGATGTCGAGCAAAGAGGCACTGAGTTTGAAGGTAGGCCTTGAAATACATCCACAGGTACACCTCCAATTGACTCAAATGATGTTAACTAGCCTATCAGAAGCTTCTAAAGCCATGGCTTTTTAAAGGCACAGTCAACTTAGTGTATGTAAACTTCTGACGCACTGCAATTGTGATATAGTGAATAAGTGAAATAATCTGTCTGCAAACAATTGTTTGAAGAATGACTTGTGTCATGCACAAAGTACAGTGGGGAGAACAAGTATTTGATACACTGCTGATTTTGCAGGTTTTCCTACTTACAAAGCATATAGCGGTCTGTAATTTTTATCATAGGTACACTTCAACTGTGAGAGACGGAATCTAAAACAAAAATCCAGAAAATCACATTGTATGATTTTTTTATAATTAATTTGCATTTTATTGCATGACATAAGTATTTGATCACCTACCAACCAGTAAGAATTCCGGCTCTCACAGACCTGTTAGTTTTTTTTTAAGAAGCCCTCCTGTTCTCCACTCATTACCTGTATTAAGTGCAACTGTTTGAACTCGTTACCTGTATAAAAGACACCTGTCCACACACTCAATCAAACAGACTCCAACCTCTCCACAATGGCCAAGACCAGAGAGCTGTGTAAGGACATCAGGGATAAAATTGTAGACCTGCACAAGGCTGGGATGGGCTACAGGACAATAGGCAAGCAGCTTGGTGAGAAGGCAACAACTGTTGGCGCAATTATTAGAAAATGGAAGAAGTTCAAGATGACGGTCAATCTCCCTCGGTCTGGGGCACCATGCAAGATCTCACCTCGTGGGGCATCAATGATCATGAGGAAGGTGAGGGATCAGCCCAGAACTACACGGCAGGACCTGGTCAATGACCTGAAGAGAGCTGGGACCACAGTCTCAAAGAAAACCATTAGTAACACACTACGCCGTCATGGATTAAAATCCTGCAGCGCACGCAAGGTTCCCTTGCTCAAGCCAGCGCATGTCCAGGCCCGTCTGAAGTTTGCCAATGACCATCTGGATGATCCAGAGGAGGAATGGGAGAAGGTCATGTGGTCTGATGAGACAACAACCTCCTTCCCTCAGTAAGAGCATTGAAGATGGGTCGTGGCTGGGTCTTCCAGCATGACAACGACCCGAAACACACAGCCAGGGCAACTAAGGAGTGGCTCCGTAAGAAGCATCTCAAGGTCCTGGAGTGGCCTAGCCAGTCTCCAGACCTGAACCCAATAGAAAATCTTTGGAGGGAGCTGAAAGTCCGTATTGCCCAGCGACAGCCCGAAACCTGAAGGATCTGTATGGAGGAGTGGGCCAAAATCCCTGCTGCAGTGTGTGCAAACCTGGTCAAGAACTACAGGAAACGTATGTTCTCTGTAATTGCAAACAACGTTTCTGTACCAAATATTAAGTTGTGCTTTTCTGATGTATCAAATACTTATGTCATGCAATAAAATGCAAATTAATTACTTAAAAATCATACAATGTGATTTGCTGGATTTTTGTTTTAGATTCCGTCTCTCACAGTTGAAGTGTACCTATGATAAAAATTACAGACCTCTACATGCTTTGTAAGTAGGAAAACCTGCAAAATCGGCAGTGTATCAAATACTTGTTCTCCCCACTGTATATGTCCTAACCGACTTGCCAAAACTATAGTTTGTTAACATGAAATCTGTGGAGTGGTTGAAAAATGTGTTTTAATGACTTCAACCTAAGTGTATGTAAACTTCCGACTTCAACTGTACATCTGCAAGCAGAGTCTGAACAACAGACAGGATGGCATTGTCTCCCTCAATCCGTGCAATGGCTACTGCTATAGGTTTCAGGAGTTTCAGGCTGCTTACCACTCTCTCCCAAAATACATCATCCAGGAGGATCCTCTTGATGGGGCTGTCCATATCGGCAGACTGTGATATGGCCATTTCTTGGAGAGACTCCTTCCCCTCCAGGAGTGTGAGGGTCTTATTCTTCTCACTTTGCTTGGTGAGCTAGATTGCTGCTATAACTTGATGACCCTTCACATACCTAACCATTTCCTTGGCTCTCTTTAGTGTATCCATTGTTTTCAGTGCCATGATGTCCTTGAGGAGCAGATTCAATGCATGATGACTGTCACCAGTGCAAATACCTTCTGTGGTCCAATCTCTTCCAATTCACATTGCCTGTGAGCATCAGAGGTGAACCAGTTGCATACACAGCTCGAGCAAGACATTCATCAGCATTTCTCTGACTATGTTCCTCCATTGAGTCAAAAAAAGCCTTCTGATTCCAGGAGGACCATGAGCTGTTGCTATCGATAAGGTGTCTGATTCATCATTTTCACCTCAAAAAGAAGTAGAGGGACTTTTGTCAGAGGTTGCTTGTGGTGAGCGATGAGGGAACTTTATGCATTTGGCCAGATGATTCTGCATCTTTGTTGCATTCTTCACATATGATTTGGCACAGTATTTGCAAATGTACACAGCTTTTTTTCCTTCTACATTAGCTGCAGTGAAATGTCTCCACACATCAGATAGTGCCTGTGGCATTTTCCTGTAAAGATTTGAAAAGAATGAGTAAAAAAAAAACAAATACAATTCCATGTACAGATAAATAGTTAAGCAGCTCCTTTGTAAGATAAATGTTTTAAAATGAAACATGTATGGAAACAGGTGAATTAACACTCCTCAGTTAGCAGGCTCAAGCAAGCTAAAACCCACATGGTAGCAAAAACTAACTAGCAGAAATTGTTGACAAGTTAGAAATGATTTAAACACACTTTGCTGTAGGCTACAATGTCATATACGATATATTCACCCCACCCAGTATTGTAATCAAAACTTACCAGAAAGCATGTAGTCCTTGGCTCAGATAGTGTAGTAGTGTGGGCTCAATAGCATCTCATTAGTGTGCAAGATCTTGAGAATCAGCTGGACATGTGATGGAAGAGTGCATTTCACGTGATGGAAGAATGCACTGTGCATGCAGAGGGTTTCAATTCCATTGAATTGGGGATAGTTTAACCAAAATATGCCTTATGTGTATCCCACAAAAAAGGTTCTCTGTTATAAGCTAACTTTTTTGGGGGATGAATTTAAGCAAAATTCCCAAAATTCCAGGGCTTAAAATTTCCCAGAATGTTTCCGACCCTTTGCAACCCTACACACACTACATGTTAATGTTTTTAAATGTACAGTACTAGTCAAAAGTTTGGACACCTTCTCATCCCAGGATTTTTCTTAATGCCAAGAGTGTGCAAAGCTGTCATCAAGGCAAAGGGTGGCTACTTTGAAGAATATAATATAAAATATATTTTGATGTAATACTTTTTTGGTTACTACATGATTCAATATTTGTTATTTCATAGTTTTAATGTCTTCACTCTTGAATGAGTAGGTGTGTCCAAACTTTGGACTGGTACTGTATGTAAATTGTAAAGTCTTTTGTCTTTAATATATTTTTCGTTATGTGTTGGACTCCAATAAGACTAGCTGTCACCATTAGCATCCTAATAAATCAAATCAAATCCAAATCTCGTAAGTACCAATGACAAGCGTCTGTTTGAGACAGACAGGTCAAGTGGCGAATGAGGTGAGCCCCTCATCTCCTTATAAGGAGCGACTTTTCATGCATGCCTCTCTTCCTTGCGCTCTTGCGAGCAGGAAAATGCGGCGCGATCTCTCATTCATATTATCAGAGAACCAGGGTTTTGGAAGTAACCTTGAGTTCTCTTTTTCGAATATCCATTTTCAATATCTAACAGTGGGATATGGCCAACTCCCATATCACAGACATGCTCTCTGAAGCCAGGGAAGTCCCAACATAAGCAACCCTCAGAGGCTCTGACAATGAAGGGGCAGAAACAACCAGTTTGGAAATAACTCATAACAGAGTGAGGGGAGGCCCAATACATGGTGTCTCAAATCTCTAAGAAGAGATGTCCTAAAACAGTTCCTAAAGGTAGCCATTCCTCTGGTGGAGTGGGACCTCAGGCCCCTCCGAAGGCTGCCACCTTTGCTATTCTATTATACACTGAGTGTACAAAACATTAAGGACACCTTCCTAATATTGAGTTCATAATGGCCTCAATTCGTTTGGGCATGGACTCTACAAGGTTTCAAAAGCGTTCCACAGGGATGTTGGCCCATGTTGACTCCAATGCTTCCCACAGTTGTGTTAAGTTGGCTGGATGTCCTTTGTGTGGTGGACCATTCTTGATACCCACGGGAAACTGTTGAGAGTGAAAGACCCAGTATTGTTGCAGTTCTTGACACAAACTGGTGAACGGCACACATGCACAATCCGTGTCTCAATTGTCTCAAGGCTTAAACATCCTTCTTTAACCTGTCTCCTCCCCTTCTTCTACGCTGAAGTGGGTTTAACAGTTGACATCAATGCGGGATGTTAGCTTTCACCTGGATTTAAGTCTATGTCATGGAAAGAGCAGGTGTCCTTAATGTTTTGTACACTCAGTGTAAAGCAATAAAATAGCCTCCACTAACAAGATAGCCGTTGACGAGAGAGGGGCCCAACCTTGCAGGTAGGAGCTCAGGGAGCTCTCTCTAAAACGCTCTTTCTATCTAAGTAGATGTGCAACGCGCGTACTTGCCATAAACGGTGGCGGTGCTCTTCCTCCGTAGAAATGAAGGTGATGGGCGGAAAGCCAAAAGCTCTAAGGTGAGACTGCTTATGCTACCGTCTGGCAGGTAGGGAACTCGCTCTGAGTTAGCTAGCAATTTTTATGCTACCTTCTGGGCAGGTAGGGAACTTGTTCCGAGTTAGCTAGAAATCCTTTTTTTACCATATGTGCAGGTAGAAATGCTAGTGTGGTTAGCTTGCTTCTCAGCGAGCTAGCCAAGTTAACTTATGCCTTGTGGCGTGGGCTAACCCAGTGTCTATCTAGCCTTGACGCTAGTTACCACGAGTAGAACATTTATTCTACTAGAAGCTGAAATGTTCCTTTTGGTCATTTGGTCAATACAAAGGACGAGCTGAAAATCCTGCGTTAACCTCACAGCACACCTGAGAACACTTAAGCATGAAGACAGGGATCAAGTCGTCCTGAGAGCTTCCAGAGAGTAGTTCTCTTTGCAAGGAAGAGAGGCGAGAATGACCAGAGGGTGGGTGTGACCAGAGGGTGGGCGAGTGGCTCCTTAAAAGGAAGTGAGGGGCTCACCTCATTCACCACTCAACCTGTTTTGTCTCCAACAGATGTGTAATTTGTTCTTGCGAGACATAGTGATTCAGAGCGAATCCCACCGTGAGATATCGAAATAACTATTTGGAAGAGAACTATTCTGGTCATTTAAGAGTTAGCCCCTCTTATTTAATGTATAATTGATTGATTTTCTTGTCTTTGCAGAAAAAGATTGCTGCCATCCTCTCACCTCCAACTAAACCAGGTAAGCGGATACCCGAAACCAGAGTGCGAATGGGGGGGGGGGGATTGCTCATACAGTGCATTCAGGAAGTTTTCAGAACCCTTTGTTACAGCCTAATTCTAAAATGGAATCAATAATTTTTCCTCATCAAGCTACACACAATACTCTATAATGACAAATCAATTATAATTTTTTTTATAGCTTGCGTTATAAGTTGGAATCCCCCATGGGACTCACATTTATTTCGGTATTGTGTTGGGAAGAAAAGTGTAATCATCATCTTGAAAATTAAGATTAGGGGCTAAATTCAATTCAACCCGCATTGCAGTATTTGCTCAGTAGCTCTCTTTCCATTATTACTAACCCAAACAAAGTAGGGAAACAATGGGCCTTCTACGGGGATAAGCATTTATAAAACAATGATTATAATAATATAGTAATAATGATGATAACTATCATTATTTTCAATGATGTTCAGTTTTTGTTGGAAAGGAAAGGGTTAACACTTGGTCTCTGGGAAAATAAATCTAGCTAGCTAAGTCAGCCATTGGCTAGGCCATCAGAAGCTAGATGAAGGCATCTGCCATTCAACTGTATTAGGGCACAATTTTGGAGTGACAGTGGAATCAACCAATCACATAAAGACTTAATGGGTGGGACTGTTTTTTACAAAAACGTATGGAAACTTCTGCCTTGAAGGCCAACAGGTCACTGCAATAGCGAGCAGTAGTTTTCCCACGGTCTAGCTAGCTGGCTTTTGTTGTCAGCTAGTTTGCAGCAGCTGCAGCAAGTGTTATCAAAGAGGATGTTGTTGCTAATTTGTTAGCTTCTTGCTTTAAAATAATAACTTTCAACAAGACGTTAAGTTTCAAATGATCAGCATCTGGTGAGAGGAATTGTGTTTTTATTGTAGCGCGCTTGCTGTTAGCCATCTCTTTGAAAATAACTTATGATTGTGAAACTTTGTTGCATTTTTATAGTAGAACTGACAGTATTTCAGCAGCATGAAATCGGATTAAAATCTGTTCATATACAGAATGACACTTCAAAAAATAAAATCTGACAAGCGACCCCTTAGATATGGTCATTTTCACGTTTTCCTAAATTCTTAGAATGTTTGGGAAATATGTATACTAAGGCATTTGTGAAAATTCTATAGCAATATAGAGTGGGAAAGTGACCTTGCGTTTGGACAATTAATAGACAATGCAGCAAATAAAATAAAAATATCTGTCTTGTCCAGGACCATAGTCTACACAGACCGGTGCGCTATAGCCAATCAGAGCTACAGTAGGCCTTTATACAAACCATTTGCCACACAGGACTGCCATCATTCAATTTGAACTGGACTGTGTGTTTACAGGAAGTTGCAACATCGCGACTTTAGATTATTAGAACGCATTCGACAAAAGCCACAAAATACACCTGAATGGATTTCTGCAAATATGTAAACACTGCGAGAGTCCTCTCACATTTGGGAACTAAACAGTCCTATTGATCAATCAATCATGAACATGTAGGCTCTCTCTCCCTCAGTTATGCACATAAACAACAACATCTAACGAAGGAACAATAGACAAACCCTCTAACTTTTACATTTGCACTGATAAACAACGGGGAATTGTAGCCTCTTCGTCCTTCTGCAGCTTGCCTGCCAATGCATGCTTGTCCCAACCAAGCACCTAAGCTAACTGGCTAATGTTGGCTAGCTAGCTACTTCCAGACACAAATGAGAGAACACCTCACTCTGACCATTTTTTTTACTCAGCATAGCAGAGCTGGTTAGGCTGTTTACATGTTATCTAGACACTCAAGCTGCGTATAGCCGCCTAAAAACGATATGAGGGGAAAGTCAGTCACTCACCCACTCCTCCAATTGCATGGCAGGACCACCTCCTAGTAGTTAGCTATCTAGCTGACGTTAGGCTCTGTGTTTTTAGCTTGCTACATAAACAGATACGCTAGCCTATTAGCCACGTTATCATTGCCCATGCTAGTTTGATTGTATTGACATTCCCAGCCATAGTTACATTTGTCTGTATTTGTCCAGAATATAGAGTAATTGAAACTGAAACAGTGCTTCCTGAATGGAGGCAGCAAACAATGTACCTGACTAGCTGTAATTTACAACCTGATAGCAATATTTTTGGGACTATCAAGAAATGTATTGGTGAATTATATTAATTATGCATTGAACTACATCCATCTATTCTGCCACCAATGCCTTAGTGTACGTCATGGAACGTTGAGTCAAATATAACCTATTTTTAAAACGTCTTATAAAGTTGGTTTTGTAGCATAAACTGGGAATTTGATATTTCTGACTGATATTATGATTGTCTGTTTGTTTCATATCTGCAAAGTAGTTAAAACGCTGTCAGTTCCACTTTAAACTTTAGGTCACTGTTTTTTTGCAATGGGAAGTAATAGTTTCAATTGGGAAAATGCCTAATGGTTGTGTTTTTGTATTCTTATGATTGGGACCTACTGGCTTATGTCAGAGTTTATGGACTGCTTATCCTTTAACATCATGCTGTGTGTGACTGCTGTCAGCCCTATGCAGTGGTGTAGTGGTGCCTGGAGAAGTGGGTATACTAAAATTTTTCCCAAAGGTTTCCAAACGGAAAATATTCTATATAGAAAAGGTACAAAAATGTGAGTCCACAACAATACTTAAACCACATCAATCATATTGGGTGGGCCTGTCAGGGACTGGCTCCCCAGTTGGTGGGCCTCTGTCCACCCAGGCCCATCCATGTCGTTGCCCCTGATGCAAACAGCGCATGATGACAATTGATCACAAATAACCTACTAACCAACACTTTGGACTAAACTTTTTCAATACCTGGTTTGCATACCCATTGTTGTCTTAGTTAGCATTTCCTAGCCTACCGGCTACCGATGTCATTCTTCCCTGAGCTGCTCCATGCCAAAACCAGTTGAGAGCTGCACACTTGCTCCCTGCAGAAGATATTCAGTTGAAACCAGGCTGTGTGAATATACACTGCTCAAAAAAATAAAGGGAACACAACACAATCACACTTCTGTGAAATCAAACTGTCCACTTAGGAAGCAACACTGATTGACAATACATTTTACATGCTGTTGTGCAAATGGAATAGACAACAGGTGGAAATTATAGGCAATTAGCAAGACACCCCCAATAAAGGAGTGGTTCTGCAGGTGGTGACCACAGACCACTTCTCAGTTCCTATGCTTCCTGGCTGATGTTTTGGTCACTTTTGAATGCTAGCGGTGCTTTCACTCTAGTGGTAGCATGAGACGGAGTCTACAACCCACACAAGTGGCTCAGGTAGTGCAGCTCATCCAGGATGGCACATCAATGCGAGCTGTGGCAAGAAGGTTTGCTGTGTCTGTCAGCGTAGTGTCCAGAGCATGGAGGCGCTACCAGGTGACAGGCCAGTACATCAGGAGACGTGGAGGAGGCCGTAAGAGGGCAACAACCCAGCAGCAGGGCCGCTACCTCCGCCTTTGTGCAAGGAGGAGCAGGAGGAGCACTGCCAGAGCCCTGCAAAATGACCTTCAGCAGGCCACAAATGTGCATGTGTCTGCTCAAACGGTCAGAAACAGACTCCATGAGGGTGGTATGAGGGTCCGACGTCCACAGGTGGGGGTTGTGCTTACAGCCCAACACCGTGCAGGACGTTTGGCATTTGCCAGAGAACACCAAGATTGACAAATTCGCCACTGGCGCCGGCAGCAGAATGTTGCAGGCAGCAGAACGTTCTCCACGGCGTCTCCAGACTCTGTCACGTCTGTCACGTGCTCAGCGTGAACCTGCTTTCATCTGTGAAGAGCACAGGGCGCCAGTGGCTCATGGAGTCTGTTTCTGACCGTTTGAGCAGACACATGCACATTTGTGGCCTGCTGGAGGTCATTTTGCAGGGCTCTGGCAGTGCTCCTCCTGCTCCTCCTTGCACAAAGGCGGAGGTAGCGGCCCTGCTGCTGGGTTGTTGCCCTCTTACGGCCTCCTCCACGTCTCCTGATGTACTGGCCTGTCACCTGGTAGCGCCTCCATGCTCTGGACACTACGCTGACAGACACAGCAAACCTTCTTGCCACAGCTCGCATTGATGTGCCATCCTGGATGAGCTGCACTACCTGAGCCACTTGTGTGGGTTGTAGACTCCCTCTCATGCTACCACTAGAGTGAAAGCACCTCCAGCATTCAAAAGTGACCAAAACATCAGCCAGGAAGCATAGGAACTGAGAAGTGGTCTGTGGTCACCATCTGCAGAACCACTCCTTTAATGGGGGTGTCTTGCTAATTGCCTATCATTTCCACCTGTTGTCTATTCCATTTGCACAACAGCATGTGAAATTTATTGTCAATCAGTGTTGCTTCCTAAGTGGACAGTTTGATTTCACAGAAGTGTGATTGACTTGGAGTTACATTATGTTGTTTAAGTGTTCCCTTTATTTTTTTGAGTAGTGTATTTCACATGCTTTGCGATTGTGTAGGCTACTTTGTGCATGATTTCTCTATTGTAATAGATAGATATTTTATTGATCCCCAAGGGGAAATTTCTTCGTCAAGCAGCTACGAAAAAACACAGGGCAGGTGCTAAATGCCAGAACGAAAATACACAAAAGACAGATACATGATACATAGAGCGGCAGTATGAAAATGTATAAAAATACAAGAAGTCTGGAGTGCAAAAAAAGCTATAAAAAGACATTGCATAGTATGGGTGGATGGCTGAATATGTACACTATACATTGTTACAGAGTGTTAGGTTAAAAATATTGCAAGTTGATATAGATAAATAAGGAGTATTTGCATGGTTAACTATACAGGTCTATGGCAGAGAAATGCTTAAATGTCCGTCCCGAGTACTACAACACTGGGAAGCACGGCTTCCCTTGGCATCCATGAATACACACCACTGTAGTAGGCCCAGGGCTCCAGACTAACATTTTCCCCTTGTGGCACTGGTGGTCGCACCAGCCCATGATTTGGTCGCACCTAAAAACAATTGTGCCGTCACGGTGCTTTATTAAAAGGTGTAATGGACTACTGAGATAGTATTAAAGAAATGTTGTTTCATCATCTTTTCATGTTGTGATTCAAAATATTTATATGTGCAACCTAATCCAATTATGCATTTTGGGGTGACAATTAGGCTATTGTTATATTTTACTGTTCAAGTATGGCTCCAGAATTTTCTTTTTTTTGTTCAATGGAGATGAATTTTCCTGCATCTTTATGTTCACTAATATCATAATTTATATGGGGCTAATTTACCACCTGAGTAAGTGGAAATCTCAAAATGTTTGGATGCTGGAATTATTTTGGATTGGACGAACGTGCGCAGCCGCAGGTAGCCTACTTTTTGAGCATGTGCACCCAATAGAGGCTCCCCGAAAGGCACAATATAATTCACACTGCCCAAAATCCTTTCTGCCTGGCATGCCAGCATACAATGTTACATTCTGGTTGAATCCTAACCCTTACCTTTCCCCCTGTAGTTGTACCAGGGAAGAGTCCTCCCACCCAGGCCAAGAAGCCTAAAGGTCCTGAGATCACCATGCAGCTGGAGATCCAGTCAGAGTGTAACTGGGACCAGCATCGGAAACTGGTCCTGGGGGTTTTGTGTAGACGCATGTCCCAGAACCATCTGTCGGAACCCTTCAACATCGGCCGCTACCACGTCCGCCTCCTCTCCAACACACACACATGCAAGGCCAAGGGCACCATCATCGTATTCAAGGTAGGGGGATTATATTGCTTAGAATAAAGTGTTTTATAAACATGTCATTTCCGTTTCTGTCTTAAAGAAGCAGTTACTTGGACCAACTCATGCTGCCATTCAGATAATGTTCAGAATTCTTCCAAGTTTCAAATAAAAAATGCATAACTCCATCAATGCATAGAATCTCAATCAGTGACGAATCAATGCTCATGAGTGTTTGATTTATCATCATCCACTTCCTTACTTCAAGGTGTGCATCAGTAAGGCTAAAGACGACTATACCGATGATATTGACAAATCCGATAGTGAAGTCACAGATGACCGTGATGAAGATGAGGAAGTGGGCATCCCTAAGCCAGAGCCTAAGGAGCTGGAGATGCAAGTCTGCGTGACTCCCTTCCTGACTGGCGTGGTGCCAGCAGGTAGACTGAGAGCCAGGAAGAAACAACCAGCCTGCCCTGCTGTAGGACTCATCCAGGTGGGCTCATGTTCACTTTACCTTGATTTTAGTCTTGTAGCTAAACATAACACATTTTAAATTAATGACCTGATAAAGTGTAGTTCGTAGTGTTTTATTTTGTCATTGTGAACCTCCAAATTGAAACATTTTGGCTACGTTTTGTGAAAAGCTCAATCCTCCACATTTGCAGAGAACCTGTTCTTTATGTTGATCTTTCTAAATCCTCCCCAGGTGAACGGTAAATCCTACTCCCAGGCCCGGCTGCTGCTGGGGCAGATGGGAGCTCTGCACCCGACCAATAGACTGGCTGCGTTCGTCACCAGCAGGTTGCACTCTGAAGCGAAGGCCCCACAGAAGGCCCCTCAAAAGCCCTTCTCCTGCTTACCCAGGTTGAAGAAAACACCTGTGGGTGCTGGGCGCTTAAAGACAGCAGGCACTGCTGTTACTCCTTTCGACAGTAGTAGTGTTACATCTCTGGCTATGGCTAAGAATGCTGCTATGGCCCAGAAAGTATTCCAGACACCCGCAGGTAAGAGGGAATAGAGGCTTGAGGTAGAAGTTTTAACCTTAACCTTACTTCAACACTTGTAAAAATGTTGTTGTGTTAAATATTATGTAAGTAGACAGTTGAGTAACCGAAGCCTGATTGTTCAAGGATGGCTATGTAGTTCTGTATGTATTCTCTCATAAAAGGTATCTTTCTCACAATGTCACTGTTGTCCTTTTCCAGGGAAGAACAAGCTTCCTCCCTACAGACCACCATGGTCCCTAGGTGTCACCAAATCTAAAGGAAAAACCTCCACTAGTCAAACCACCACAGACCATAAAGACCCAGCCGGCTCTCACCTGCTCCTGATCCCCATGGCCCCTCCTCCTGCCACAGGCACCTCCCCTGGCTTTACTCCTGGTGTGGTGTACCCTGCACAGGAGAAGATGCTACTACAGACAGTCTCTTCCTCCAAGGGCTGTAAAATGTATCATCAGACCAACGGACAGCTGATAAAACCGATACCTCTGAATCAGATGTGTCACATAAAGGCCAAGAATCAAGAAAAGACCTGTGGTGAGTTAATGTTCTGATGCATGTGTATATGCACGCATGCGCGCGCGCACACACACACACACCCACAGCGCCCTCTGATATCTTGTGTTGTCCCCACAGGTTCTGCTACCAAGCGCTCTACCCCCAAAACACTCCCCCCTCCCCCTCCTCTCACCTCCATCCACCCCCCTCGCAGCCCCCCTCCCCACGCCCCCCTCATCAAATTCATCACAGGCCAGTCGGGTGCCTTCACCCCATCCCAGACCTCATCGTGTTCTTCCCCCGTCTCTCTCACCATCTCCTCCTCCCTAAAGACCCCCAGTTTCCTGGGCCAGATTGGGACCTACTCCTTCAGGATCTGTCCACCTCCTGCAGAGGACCAGGGCTCAAGGGGCCCAGGCCAGGGCACCATGGAAGGCCCAGCCAGAGTGACCCTGCCTGGGGGCTTCACCCTCATCCAGCTCCCTAAACCTGGACGTACTGGTGGTGCTGCCCAGCTACCCAAACAAATCAGAACCAGAGCCGTGGGTGAAGCGGTAGCAGCCAGAACTTCACAGCATGGAGGGCCTCATCTGAAAACCAAATCTTCCTCTGGACCTGCAGGGGGAAAGGCCCAGAAGAACCAGAAAGGAACCTCTTCTTCTTCTCCCTCACCTCTAGCCTTGATACCAGTTAAAACAGAGACTGTGCAATCTGAAAAGCACTCCTACACCGCAGAGTTAAATACCAATACACCTCACTCCAGATTAGCTCTAGCCCAGAAGAAACAGAGTCTGACTCAGTCAAAGGGCCTTAAATCGGAACTTAGATCAGCCAAAGTCAACTACTCTAGTCCCACTGAGCCCAATGAGCTGACCTGTCAGAGTGGGGAGGTGGGGGAGAGGGATGAGGTAGGGGTGAGCCCGCGACTGTGGAGCCCAGAATCATGTCAGAAAGACACAAAGTTCAGTCGGTTTACGACTCTGAGAATGCATAAGAACGGGCATGCTGATTTTAATGTCGAGGACTCTGATTCCGATTCGTCGGCTGACTCAGATTCCGACAGTGATGAATATGCCGAGGTAAGAGAGCATAATTTTTGGGGGGGGTTGATTTACTTGAATGCGTTCTGGTGTAGTGTTTTGTAAAGCCAGAGTGTGTTATGTTGTCTCACCCCAGGAAGATGAGGAGGAAGCGGTGGACATCGAGACGGTGGAGGAGAGGAGACAGGGAATCACCATCACTCAGATGAGGGCCCCTGTCAAACACACACAGTAAGACTGGAGTGTGTTTGTGTGCGTGCATGGGTGCGTGTGTGTTTGGCTATTTACATTTAGCAGTATGATTTGCATGAGACTGTCTCAAGGACTGTCTCAATGAAGCTGGGGTTCAAGTTAAGGTTTTTACATTTTTGTATGAAATGTATATTTTCTCCTTTATCTCCTCACAGACAAAACAGTCAGGATGGTGAAACGGTAACAAAGGAAAAGGTAAGGCTTCTCCCATCTGTCCATTAGTTTTGTAGTATTCTTAGGCACCTTTTCAGAGATGTCTTGTCTACTCATTCATAGATTTCATGTATGGGACAAAAAATGCTTTAGAGGTCTCGGAATACCCAATAGAATGCTCAATGACCCTTAACCTTTGACCCCTATGCAATGCAGCATCAGAAGGAAAAGAGAGAGGAGGAGGAGGGGTCTGGGTCTGGCGAGGGAGGGGGTCGTAAGAACCGTACCCTGATGGAGAGATTGCGTCGCTGCGAGCACCAGAAACTCTTCACAAGACTCAAACATGTGCTCTTCATGGAAAAACTGGACCCCAAGGTCTCGAAGCTTCACCTCCTTTCACAAGTAAGGGACAGTCTGTTATTTGGCTGTGTAACTGGCAATTTGTTTTGGTTCATTTTATCCTGTTCTGTACTGTGGTAGACACATGTACTGTACACATCCTTTTATCTAAAAAACTAACCCCCAAACTTTTTCATGGTTGCATTGTGACCTCTGAGCTTCCCATTGGTTTGCAGCTTGATAATTTTTGAATACAAAAGAGATTGAAACTCTTTCTTCCTTCAGGCTCTAAAGGAGATTCGTACCCTGTCAGTGGACTTTAAGTCTCTGGAGGAGAAGATGATGATGCTGACTGAGATCCAGTCTGTCTATGTCAAGAAGATTGCGTACATGTCTGGTACGTCTGACTGAAACTACTGACTCACTTACATGATCTACTTGAGTATTATGTTGTTGTTTCAGAAGGCAAAAACCGTGGTGTGTGAAGAAAAGCCTGAAAACAGAACAAAACGAAGATACTAGCGGCATCCCATCTTAACTCCTTCCTAAGAACCAAGACATGTTGTTATAAACCCATATCTCGGGGGGCCTCCCGAGTGGCACAGCGGTCTAAGGCACTGCATCACAGTGCTAGCTGCGTCACCACAGATCCTGGTTAGATACCGGGCTGTGTTGCAGCCGGCCCCAACTGGGAGACCCATGAGGCGCCGCACAATTGGCCCAGCGTCGTCCGGGTTAGGGGAAGGTTTAGCCGGCCGGGATGTCCTTGTCCCATCGTGCTCTACACTGGCTTCCGGGTTAAGCGAGCATTGTGTCAAGAAGCAGTTCGCTTGGCGGGGTCGTGTTTCGGAGGACACACGGCTCTCGACCTTCGCCTCTCCCGAGTCAGTACGGGAGTTGCAGGGTTGGGACAAGACTGTAAAGACTGTAACTACCAATTGGATGTCACGAAAAAGGGGTAAAAAACGTATCTCTTTCCATTGTAGGGAAGTCAGAGGAGCTGATCAAGGCCAAGCTGAAGGAGATCTGGGAGAAGAAGAGAGCTTTGGCTACACAGAGAAGAGCAGATGTGCCCCCTCCCTCTATCCACATCTCCTCTACCTCTCAGCTCTCCTCCACCACATCCACCCCTAGTCCCAACACCCTGACAGGTAATAATAACCTGTTTCCTAGATGTCTGACAACAGGGGGAATGGCACTAAGCTGGGTCATTGAATTAGCCAACTAACTTAAATAAACATTCAGATAAAGCTATACATTTTTACACATTTTAACAGGTGTGCCCAGATGTCATAGCAGTTAGGAAAAAAGATGACATGTTTACCATTGTCATCTGTTTCTTGTTACGATGGATGTAGCTACGAATATAAATGTACGATCCTCATAGCCTACATGTTTTTTGGTCTTCATAAAAGCACAGGTGTGTGTGTATAAAACGGTAAGTAAAAACGTTGAGTGGATATGTGCCTTTTGAATTTTCTCAGTAGTCTAAAATATATACTGTCACACTCCACTTACCAAGACCATTACCAAAGAAGTCGCGCTGTCACCTGCTTTTCTAGTAAGCCTTGAGGTAGTACCACCCAGCACATTTAGAAGGGAGTGTATTTCATACTGAACTCCTCCCTTGAGATGTACATCACGATTTAAATGGAGTTCAACCACTAGTGGTAAAAAGAGCTAGCTTTACTACTAAAATACCAAAATATATCACTTTTGCAACTGTCAAAATGAAGACCAGAATTGAGGAAGCATGGCTACCCATGAATACAAACCACTGTAGTAGGCCCAGGGATCCAGACTAACATTTCCCCTAGTGGCACTGGTGCTACAACATTTTTCAGTTGGTGGCACCAGCCCAGGACTTTTTGAGTTAGGTAACCATCTAAAATGTCCTGCTCTCATTAATGCGACAAATTAAACAAAAGGTTCGCTAATCACCTGTTTCTCTCTCTCCCTCTCCCAATGTCCCAAGAGAGTATGGGCATTAAGCAGGATCAATGAGTCAGCCAGATAACTTTGATAAACCATTTAGAGATATAGCTCTTATTTATTAATGTATTTCTCTCTTTGTGTATCCCAGTGTCCCAGTTGTCTCGGACTAACTCTCTGGGTCAGGCAGGGGTTGCTAGGGGCTCTGTGAAACCAGTGGCTGCTGTTCTACGCACCAAAAGTGGCAAGATCATACTTCCTGCTTCCAAACCAGGTGAGCGTATACAGGAACAGGACACCCACATTAGGTCTCTCACTCTTGGTTAGAAGGTTATTTAAGTTCTAGAAATGAAATATAAACAATGCTGAATTGGAAGAGCGTGATAACTGTATATAAAGTCCATTGGCACACACTAATAAAATGTGGCAAGGGTTATGATCGTTAGACTGGCATTCTGACTAGAATATGTTGTAAGTCTGTAATTCTAACTGTTGTGTATTTCCTATATCCACAGCAGGAGAAGCGGTCTACACAGTGAAGGTTATGAAGAGACCATCAACAGTCACCTCCCTCTCCACTCCCACCACCACCACCTCCTCAGCAGCCAAGGAGGTTGTGGAGAAGGAGAGCGCTGAGGAAAAGGAATCTACACCCCCAACTATCCACCCATCTCAGCACCTCTCACAGACCCCAAGCCCACAGTGCTCTGTGTCTGCAACTGACCCTGAGAGGAAGGACCAGGGTAGAGTGTCTGGGGAGGCTGAGCAGCCCTCAGACAGCCCAGCAGAGGAGAGGCCAGAGGTAGGTAAGGAGGAACCACAGGCCCCTGTCTGTAATGGATCCATGGAAGAAGAGACTTCCAGAGAGAAGGACAACCTATCAACTCCTAAAGAGAAGAAGTCCCTGATCAATAAAAACTTGATCAATAGGCTTTCTGTTACGAAGTGTCCCCTTGTGGAGAGCGCTCCCCTAAACAGTGCCATCTGGAGGCCGTTGGAGAAACCGCAGGTGGTGGGTGAGCGTGATCCAGGAGGCTGGGGCCTGTCTCTGACCAAGGGAGAGGCAGCCGTACTGATGAAGGCGCTCTCTGAACACGAGGGCATAGTAGTGGGGCGGAAGGGAAAGGATAGTGTGGGCACACAGAAGCGCAAGGATAACCTGGTCCAACCCAATGGAAAGAAGAGCTCTGTGACACCGAAGGGCAAGGGTAGCTCAGCAATACAGAAAAGAAAGGATAGCTCAGAACTGCAAAAAGAACAGGATAGCACAGTGTCTCAGAAAGAAATGAATAGCTTGGTCCCGCAAAAAGGAGAGGATAGCTCGGGCCCACCAAAGGAAACTTATAGCTTGATCACTCAGAAAGCAGAGGACGGCTTGGTAACGTCAAAGGAAAAGGATTGCTTGGTGACACCGACGGGAGAGGGAGGCTTGGCAGACTGCTTGGAGGCTCCACCTGTGAAGAGAAAACGAGGACGGCCGCGCTTGGACATTAAATCACCACCAACTGAACATATCACTACTCCTTTGGCAATGACTTGGGATAGCCCGGCCAACGTTACACAAGCCATGGGTAGTACCCGTACCCCAGTTTCTCGACCTGGGGGTATTCTCGTGACTAACACTGGGGATGGTGAAAACCAACTAACACCAAGGGAACTAAGCCCTACGAGGCGGGGTAGGACTTTTAAGGTACGACGGGTTGGGGTTACTACTGGCCCTGTGGTGACTACTGGGCCTGGAGGTAGCTCGGCTAAAGTGACTCCAGCTGGGGGTAGACCTGTGAAGAGAGCTGCCAGTAGCCCAGCAACTCGGGGTAGGCCTCCTAAAGTACGGAAATCTGGAGATGGCCCTAGCCCGGCCCCTGTAACTCGGGCTGGGTTAAGCCATATGGTGAAGACTGAGGGCAGCGCAGCCAAACCACCACAAGGAGATAGTCTGGCCAGGGCAACTCGAGCTGGGGTTAATAGCTCTGTAGCAACAACTGAAGGAAGCCCGGGTAAAACACCACAGGCTGTGGGTCAGCCTGGAACACGGCCTGTGACCCGCGCTGTAGCAGTGAAGGGCTTTGTCAGTGGGAAGAGGACAATGAGGTCTGACAAGGCCTAGTGGAGCTGAGACTAAGGCTGAATTTCCACATTGTCTCCATTGGTACATCTCGATACAATGTAGCTCAGTTAGTAGAGCATGGCGCTTGCAACGCCAGGGTTGTTGGTTTGATTCCCACGGGGGACCAGTACGAAAATGTATGCACTCACTACTGTAAGTCACTCTGGATAAGAGCGTCTGCTAACTGACTCAAATGTAAATGTAAAAATGTACAGTAGTTTCCTCTCCCTATACTCCAATGATGATGCATTTCAGCCTAGCTCCAACCAGAGGAACAAGAGAATCATACTTAACACGTCACGTCAACAGATGTGTCATTAACTGTCATTAAAGGATGCACTCTTCCTTAGATGTTAGAAGTCCAGAAATTCTATTGAGACCGCCACATGTGTCTGTTCACAAATCCAAAGGACCCCGGACAGTTATGTCTGTGAGTTAACCCTCTCTCAGCTTTAGTACTCATCTGCCTGCCTACCTTCTCGTGAATACACAACAAAGCAGACAATAATTTACACCTACAGGACAGTCAGTTTTCAGAACATCTGTAGTCATTGAGGAAAACCATTAAATGCATTAACCGTATAAATGTATTGGAAGGTTTGGCTGCTGTTTGAGTAGTACATAGGACTTTAGCCGCATGTTGGGGGGAATGTGGCATGTCATACTTTTTTGACGAAGGTAATATTGTAACCTACCTTTAAACTCCTGCGCTGTGACCTGGACCTTATTATGTTCTAAAAAGTTGATTACTAGTGTTATTTAATAATCAAACCCCTGTAATTGTTGAAGATAAAGGTCTAGGGAAGGTCCATTCTTTTCTCTTCAGTAACATGATGGGTTCATAACTTCACTCCCTGGGTTTTTGGTACTGTATGGGTGTGTGTTGTCTTCAATTAAATCTACAAAAAGAATGGACATGCATGGCCACAAAACAGATCAGTTACTTTCTGGTCAATTTTGAAGTTACCAATAGGCCCTAATCTTTGCAGCTGAAAATCATTGATTTCAGATACAACATTCATGTGTTTGTTCATGTCAAAAACACTGTAAATGTTATTTCTATGCCACTGTAAAGACTATGTATAATGGCTGCAATTGGTGCGTCCAGTCCTTTTAAATACACTCTTCATTTCATTACCAGGCTTTTGGAGTTTTTTCTCATAATTAGCACTTCAAGTCTTTGGCAAATACAATTTATACCATTCCTTATTTCTACACAGTCACAACAATGTTAAATATTTTAATTTGCCTAATGAATTTCTTCCCTGTCTGTTTTACAATGGTACTCCCTGTCCAATGATTCTTATGTCAGATTTTTTGAACAATTTATGCATAACATGTAAACATTTTTTAAAGATTTTAGTCAAAAGACATTTGTTTCAATCTTGTGTGTCACAATCTAAGCCTACTGTGATGTGTGTGTGTGTGTGTTTGTGTATATTCAAATAATCTTTGTAAATGTCTGACTTGAGTGTTGAATAATGCTCCTCGGTGCATTTTTTTGTAAAGAAATTATTGCTATGTCAGTCACTGATGTGCTGGCAAGATACTGTGGCCTTGAAAATGAATTAAACTGTATACATTTCTTTGGTGTGGGAGTTGTTGTAACCTGCATGAAACGCCACGAGGTGGTAGAATAGTATAGAATGTGGAATAATAAAATGGAACACAAGAATGAAACAATTCAAAAATATGACTAGTAATTATAGACATTCATTATTGCAGTGTTCTAATGGTTCTTAGGTCTACTTATGACATAAAGATTAAATTGATATTTTATCTGGGTTTTACACACGCACGTCTCTTACACTGGCGGCTAACTTTATCTAAGCTACTGAATTTAATCATATTGATCTCAATATCATGTATTAGATAATTAACATAAAATGTTTTTTTTTCTCTGTGCTAATTTAACAAAGGAACGTGCCACGAGAAAAGCTACATTTCTAATGTGTATTTATATGATATTTGATTGACCAAAAAATTACTATCTATTGGCTAAAATAACAAAAATAAAGAAACTTAAAATGACATGACTGACAAGTTATAAATAGCTCTGAGGTATGTAATGAATAACATGACAAAAGGAACTGATGCACCACCCAATTTCTAAATTGCAACTTGTGTATTCTACTATAACAATTTTCAAGAGTAGTTTAAAGCCAGACAGTTCCTTAAAAAAAAAAAAACGTTGTTTCGCCAACCCCTTGCGCCTTAGGGGGCGCGCCCCACAGATTGGGAACCACTGCACTAGTTTAGTCGCCAAATATGAGCTAAGCCGACTACAGTACACCAGTCACGGCAGTTTAACACTGCTCAAACCTAAAGAGATTAAAGTTGTACACAAGCCTATGTCCCTAAAGTTTACTCAGCTGCAAAAAATATTAGTTGGTGATGCATGCGCGCTTGTATCCTTAAGAAGGATTTGACGGTTCAAACATCGTATAACTTTTAACTTAAAGAGATTTATAGGGATATTTTTCCATCAAGATGACAGTAGAGGCTCACGGATCAAAAATAAAAAGTCGGATAAAGAACATGCTGCGAAAGAATCGGAAGGAAAACCTTGCCGACAAGGTGAGTGACTGCCGTTTTGCTTTTCAAAAGATGTATGTCCGAATGATAGTTTAACTAGAGTCACTTCAAGTATCATTGCATGCTAATTATATTTATATTGGTGTCATTTGGGGAACATAATAAAACTTGCTTTATTGTGGGTATATCACTCTCAAGAAATGCCTTAGATTACAATGTTCAAATGTGAGAACATGAAAAAGATGATAGCCTATGTTGACACTTTTCCAATGCAGTCAGTGGCTCCATCTAATCATGTGATCGATTGTTGAGAAAATAAAGAACGGAACATCACAGGAACAGAGTGCTAACTAATCAATCAGCCTCATCTGACGTTGTATTGATAATAGACACAATTCAGTGTCCGAAAATGCAAGGGAGGTTTTGAAATGTTTGTTTAGCTCTCTGTCCAGACCAATAGTTCAGCTTCTTTCAGTTTGAGGTCGACATTACCCAACTAGCACAGTGGTTCCTTGGAAGTTGTGAGAACTTGTGTTTTTAGTTTGACATTGCTTGTGGAAGCCACGCATTTCCTAAACAGTATAACAACTTTTTTTGGTACTTTCTGAGAACAGAAGTGAACATTTCGCCTGTTCTGGGAACATATATTTTTAGGTTGCAGGTAGGTTCTGAGAACGTTTTACTGACTTTTTTTTGCACACATTTGTTTACATCCCTGTTAGTGAGCATTTCTCCTTTGCCAAGATAATCCATTCACCTGACAGGTGTGGCATATCAAGAAACTGATTAAACAGGATTATCATTACACAGGTGCACCTTGTGCTGGGGAAATAAAAGGCCACTGTTTTGTCACACAACACAATGCCACAGATGTCTCTTGTTTGGAGGGAGCATTCAATTGGCATGCAGACTGCAGGAATGTCCACCAGAGATGTTGCCAGAGAATGTAATGTTCATTTCTCTACCAACGTTGTTTTTAGAGAACTTGGCAGTACGTCCAACCGGCCTTTCAACTGCAGACCACGTGTATGGCGTTGTGTGGGTGAGCGGTTTCCTGATGTCAATGTTGTGAACAGGGCGCCCCATGGTGGCGGTGGGGTTATGGCACGGGCAGGCATAATCTACGGAAAAGGAACACAATTGCATTTTATCGATGGCAATTTGAATGCACAGAGATACCGTGACCAGATCCTGAGGCCCATTGTCGTGCCTTTCATCCGCGGCCATCACCTCATATTTTAGCATGATAATGCGCGGCCCAATGTCGCAAGGATCTGTACACAATTCCTGGAAGTTGAAAATGTCCCAGTTCTTCCATGGCCTGCATACTCATCAGACATGTCACCCAATGAGCAGGTTTGGGATGCTCTGGATGGATGTATATGACAGTTCCAGTTCCTACCCATATCCAGCAACTTTGCACAGACATTGAAGAGGAGAGGGACAACATTCCACAAGCCACAATCAACAGCCTGATCAACTCTATGCGAAGGAGATGTGTCGTGCTGCATGAGGCAAATGGGGGTCACACCAGATACTGACTGGTTTTCTGATCGATCCCCTATTTATTTATTTTACTAATAGATGTATATCTGTATTCCCAGTCATGTGAAATCCATAGATTAGGGCCTAATGAATTTATTTGACTGATTTCCTTATATGAACTGTAACTCAGTGAAATCTTAAACATTGTGGCATCTTGCGTTTTATATATTTTTTCAGTATACATATTCTATCCATATACTGTCCATATTTTCTATACATCCCATTAACACTAAATATACAAAAGGTGGATGATAGTCATGGCTGGAAGGTGTTACAGCCTCTGCGATGCTTAGCTCTGTAAGATATTATGAGCTTATGACTGAGCCCAAGGTTGTTCTGTAGTGGTTTGGTGTTTTGTCGTCTTGATTGGTGAGACCTCCAAAGGGACAGTGGCGATTGGCTCAGAAATGTCTTCCTGTTTGTCGCTGTTGGATTTGGCCAAATATCTCTCTGGTGTGGCTTTCTGATCCAACACTCAACTGAGGTGTGACAGTGACATGACACCCCTTGAAAATAGTGGATTCAGCTATTTTAGCCACACCCCTTGCTGACAGGTGTATAAAATCGAGCACACAGCCATGCAATCATCATAGATGAACATTGGCAGTAGAATGGCCTTACTGAAGAGCTTAGTGACTTTCAACGTGGCACCGTCATAGGATGCCACCTTTACAACAAGTCATTTAGTCAAATTTCTGCCCTGCTAGATGTTATTGTGAAGTGGAAATGTCTAGGAGCAACAACGGCTCAGCTGCAAAGTGGTAGGCCACACAAGCTCACAGAACGGGACCGCCGTGGGCTGAAGCGCGTACCACGTAAAACTCCTCTGTCCTCAGTTGCAACACTCACTACCGAGTTCCAAACTGAAGCAATGTCAGTGGGAGCTTCATGAAATGGGTTTCCATGGCAGAGCAGCCACACACAAGCCTATGATCACCTTGCGCAATGCCAAACGTTGGCTGGAGTAGTGTAAAGCTTGACGCCTTTGGACTCTGGAGCAGTAAAAAAGCGCTCTCTGGAGTGATGAATCACGCTTCACTATCTGGCAGTCCGACGGACAAATCTGGGTTTGGCAGATGCCAGGAGAACGCTACCTGCCCCAATGCATAGTGCCAACTGTAAAGTTTGGTGGAAGAGGAATAATGGTCTGGTGCTGTTTTTCATGGTTCGGACTATGCCCCTTAGTTCTAGTGAAGTGAAATCTTAACGCAACATACAATGACATTCTAGACGATCCTGTGCTTCCAACTTGGTGGCAACAGTTTGGGGAAGGCCCTTGCCTGTTTCAGCATGACAATGCCCCCGTGCACAAAGCGAGGTCCATACAGAGATGGTTTGTCGATATCGGTGTGAAAGAACGTGACTGGCCAGCACAGAGCCCTGACGTCAACCCCATCAAACACCTTTGGGATGAATTGGAACGCCGACTGTGAGCCTAATCGCCTAACATCAGTACCTGACCTCATTAATGCTCTTGTGAATGAATGAAAGCAAGTCCCTGCATCAATGTTCCAACATCTATTGGAAAGCCTTCTCAGAAAAGTGGAGGCTGTTATAGCAGCAAAGGGGTATCAACTCAATATTAATGCCTGTGATTTTAGATTGAGATGTTTGACGAGCAGGTGTCCATTTACTTTTGATAATGTATTGTGTGTATATACAGTACCAGTCAAAAGTTTGGACACCTTATTTTAACTATTTTCTACATTGTAGAATAATAGCGTAGACATCAACACTAGGAAATAACACATATGGAATCATGAGGTAACCAAAAAAGTGGTAAACAAATCAAAACTTATTTTAGATTCTTCAAAGTAGCCACCCTTTGCCTTGGTGACAGCTTTGCACTCTCTTGGCATTCTTTCAACCAGCTTCACCTGGAATGCTTTTCCAAAAGTCTTGAAGGATTCCCACATACAGTGGGGAGAACAAGTATTTGATACACTGCCAATTTTGCAGGTTTTCCCACTTACAAAGCATGTAGAAGTCTAATTTTTATCATAGGTACTCTTCAACTGTGAATGACGGAATCTAAAACAAAAATCCAGAAAATCACATTGTATGATTTTTAAGTAATTAATTTGCAATTTATTGCATGACATAAGTATTAGATTCCGTCTCTCACAGTTGAAGTGTACCTATGATAAAAATTACAGACTTCTACATGCTTTGTAAGTGGGAAAACCTGCAAAATCGGCAGTATATCAAATACTTGTTCTCCCCACTGTGTGCTGAGCACTTGTTGGCTGCTTTTCCTTCACTCTGCGGTCCAACTCATCCCAAACCATCTCAATTGGGTTGAGGTTGGGTGATTGTGGAGGCCAGGTCATCTGATGCAGCACTCAGTCACTCTCCTTGATCAAATAGCCCTTACACAGCCTGGAAGTGTTTTGGGTCATTGTCCTGTTGAAAAACAAATGATAGTCCCACTAAGGGCAAACCAGTTGGGATGGCTTATCGCTGTAGAATGCTGAGGTAGCCATGCTGGTTAAGTGTGCCTTGAATTCTAAAAACAGACAGTGTCACCAGCAAAGCACCCCCACACCATCACACCACTTCCTCCATGCTTCACGGTGGAAACCACACATGCGGAGATAATCCGTTCACCTACTCTGCGTCTCACAAAGGTTGGAACCAAAACTCTCAAATTTGGACTCATCAGACCAAAGGACAGATTTCCACTGATTGACTGACCTTCATGTCTTAAAGTAATGATAGACTGTAGTTTCTCTTTGCTTATTTGAGCTGTTCTTGCCACTATGGACTTGGTCTTTTACCAAATAGGGCTATCTTCTGTATACCACTGCTACCTTTTCACAACACAACTGATTGGCTCAAACGCATTAAGAAGGAAAAAAATTCCACAAATTAACTTTTAACATGGCACACGTGTTAATTGATATGCATTCTAGGTGACTACCTCATGAAGCTGGTTGAGAGAATTCCAAGAGTGTGCAAAGCTGTCATCCAGGCAGTGGGTATTTTGATTTGTTTAACACTTTTTTGGTTACTACATGATTCCATACGTGTTATTTCATAGTTTTGATGTCTTCATTATTATTCTATAATGTAGAAAATAGTAAAAAATTAAGAAAAACCCTGTAATGAGTAGGTGTGTCCAAACTTTTGACTGGTACTGTGTATATATAAAGTGCATTCGGAAAGTATTCAGAGACCCACATTTTGTTACGTTACAGCCTTATTCTAAAATGGATTAAATAGTTTTTCCCCCCCTCATCAATCCACACACAATACCCCGTAATGTCAAAGCAAAAACAGGTAAACATTTATTTTTGCAAATGTATAAAATAAAATAAACTGAAATAACATATTTACATAAGTAGTCAGACCCTTTACTCAGTACTTTGTTGAAGCACCTTTGAGTATTCTTGGGTGTGACCCTACAAGCATGGCACACCTGTATTTGGGGAGTTTCTCCCCATTCTTCTCTGCAGATCCTCTCAAGCTCTGTTAGTTTGTATGGGGAGTGTCGCTGCACATCATTTTCATTTTCAGGTTCCTGTTTTTGCTTTGTCATTATGGGGTATTTTGTGTAGATGAGGGGAAAAACGGTTTAATACATTTATAATAAGGGTGTAATGTAACAAAATGTGGAAAAAGCGAAGGGGTCTGAATAATTTACTGTATACACACACACTCTAGACTCCAACATTGCTCGTCCTTTACTTTTTAGATGTGTGAATTGTTGTGTATTACTGCACTGTTGGAGCTAAGAACACATGCATTTCGCGACACCCCCAATAACATCTGCTAAATATGTGTATGCGACAAATAAAACTTGATTTGATAGAGAGTTTTGTTGATGCTGATAGCGGAATGTATGTTAACATTCTTAGAACGTTCTCTGAACTTTACTAGTTTTCTTGTGTTTTTTATGAAAAGTTTTCTTAACATTCAAAGAACTGAATGTATGTTTTTAAATAACATTTTGGTCAAAACAAGCATTTCTTATTGGTTGATACGCGTTCTAAGCAATACAAAAAAACGTTTAGCATTGGTAAGCCTATGAAGCAAAAATGGACATCTTGTTTTCTGTTCCATCTGATAAATCCCTGCGAATCCAGTGTCCCATCAGCTCAGCCAGCCAATTGATTAACTTTATCTCCACTGTAAAAAGCCTCTAGAGTCTAGACATTATTTCCCCTTGCTTCTAGTCGGACATTTGGTTTGCAACAACGGGAGTTTGTACAAACGTTGCTGTCTCAGCGTGTCAAAATGAATCAGCATAATTTTTATGGATATTATGAAATGTCAATAGAAAAACAGATCAAATTAAATGCAGTTACTTTGCTGTTATTCTAGTTGCACGGTTTGGCGTGACTGTGTTGGCAGTAGTTGGCTAGCTAGAAAGCAAGGGCTAAGCGCTGGCAAATGACAATTTACAACTAACGAGCGGGTCGCGTCCATAGATATAGAACAAAAATACTTCGCGTCTCCGTCAACCTAACCAATATAATGAACTGACATCTTTTCTCAGCCAGTCGAAATCATGAATTAGCATCATTTTATGGCTATATACAGTACAAAGAAATGTCTGGTCTAACGACATGAAATACAGCTAGTTTGCTACCTTACCAGCTTTGAAGTGATTTCGTTTACTGTGCAGTTGGCAATGAGATATCACATTTTCTATGCCAGGCGAAATCGCGCATCATTAGGTCATTAGCGGCTACTTTGCTGTTTGACCTGACTTTGTTAGTCGTAGTTTCCTAGCTAGCAAGCAAGGGGTAAGAGCGTTGCCAGACAGCATGGCAACGGAACATTTAGAGCAAACGACTGAGGAGTTTGCCAACTCCATAGATATAGAATAAAAATAGTTAACGACTGGCAACCCTAACGGATAGAAAACCAGCCGGGTTGTCTAGCAACCATAGATGAGTCGGGACTAGGCCTATATTTTCGTTGAGGGATGAAATAGTAGCCTATGAATGCATTTATCAAAATAAAGTTTGTTATTTAATTAGTAACACGTTGTAGAAAAGCAATTGTACCCTCTAGGTTGTGCAAAACTACTTTTTTAGCACGGCTCTGCTGATCTACAGTACTCGGGAGGACAGCAGCACAGCCATGCGAAACAAGTTGTTTAGCACGCCCTCTTTATCTTAGAACATTTTATGAACATTAGTCATGTTTTCTTGTGTTTTTTTATGACAAGTTTTCTTTTCCAGAGAACGCATAGAGCCCCGAGTTGATTATCCCTTTCATAAAATTCTCTCAGATCGCCACTAGAGCATAGGGATTGCGGTCTAGGGACCAGGGGCTAGGGGTGGATTTGGGATTGGCTTGTTAAAACTCTAGAATTCTCTGCCTCCCTCTGTAGGTGACTTTGGAGAGGGTCCTGGGAATCACAGCCTCTGGCAACAGTGGTCTGGCCTGTGACCCACACTCTGGTCTTGTGGCCTATCCTGCTGGGTGAGTCTTGGGGGAGAGAAAGAGAGAGGTGTGAGTGCCAGACCTGGGTTCAAATATATATATATTTTTTTATTTAACATTTATTTAACTAGGCAAGTCAGTTAAGAACAAATTCTTATTTACAATGACGGTCTATACCTGCCAAACTCTGACAACTGGACGACGCTGGGCCAATTGTGCGCCACCCTATGGGACTCTCAATCACGTCCGGTTGTTATACAGTATGGATGTCTCTATTATGTCTCAATTACTTTCACATACATTCGAATGAAGTATTCAGATATATTTTATTTGAAAAGACAAGTAGTAATGTATTTGTAAATACACTTGGAAAGTGATTGAAAATTCTCAAATACACTCCCATTAATTTAACCCAGGTATTTTACTGAACAAAAATATGAACACAACATGTAAAGTTTTGGTCCCATGTTTCATGAGCTTAAATAAAAGATACCATATTTTCCATACGCACAAAAAGCTTATTTCTCTCAATTATTTTGCACAAATTTGTTTACATCCCTGTTAGTGAGCATTTCTCCTTTGCCAATATAATCCATCCATCTGACAGGTGTGGTATATCAAGTAGCTGATTAAACAGCATGCTCATTACATTATTGTACTGGGGACAATAAAAGGCCACTCTAAAATGTGCAGTTTTGTCACACAACACAATGCCAAAGATGTCTCAAGTTTTGAGAGAGCGTGCAATTGGCATGCCAACTTCAGGACTGTCCACTAGAGCTGTTGCCAGAGAATTGAATGTTAATTTCTCTACCATAAACCACCTCCAACATCGTTTTAGAGAATTTGGCAGTAAGTCCAACTGGCCTTACAATTGCAGACCACGTATAACCACGCCAGCCCAGGACCTCAACATCCAGCTTCTTCACCTGCGGGATCGTCTGAGACCAGCCACCCGGACAGCTGATGAACCTGTGGAGTATTTCTTGTCTGTAATAAAGCCCTTTTGTCGGGGAAAACTCATTCTGACTGGCTGCACCCCTGCCTTAGATTAGGGCCTAATTTATTTATTTCAATTGACTGATTTCCTCATACTGTAACTCAGTAAAATAGTTGAAATTGTT
This sequence comes from Thymallus thymallus, assembly GCA_023634145.1. Taxonomy (NCBI): domain Eukaryota; kingdom Metazoa; phylum Chordata; class Actinopteri; order Salmoniformes; family Salmonidae; genus Thymallus; species Thymallus thymallus. The sequence continues at coordinate 14,885,601 of CM042411.1, forward strand.
GCATGTTGCGTTTATATTTTGGTTCAGTATAGTATTTAAAATAAGATGAAAATTACTGACAAGTACAATTTGGTAGGCTATTCGTTTTTTAGTTTACAAATAATCATTCAAATACTCAAATAAAAGTATTTACTCAAAAACACATACATTTGAACCCAGGTCTAGTGCCTGCGTGCGTACTTGTGAATAAAAGAGATTCAGAGAGAGATTGTTGTCACAATACAATGAAACCGAAAGCTTATTAAGCACTTGGTGTGTACTGTTTGTGGTATCTGTGTGTGTGTTGTGTGCTATCTGGAGGAAATTTTCTTTCTCTGATATGACAGTGCTCATCAAATAATGTTAAAGGCCCCATGTAGTCATTTTAATTTAGGGTTTTTAATCATCAATCTATATCTAATCTAAATCATTGTGTGTGTTTATTTCATGAACAGTTATCCAAATATATATTTATAATTTATTTCCCTGAGCCTCCTTTTGCCATTGAAATGCTCAGTCTGATCGTGTGGGCGCGTCAATACAAATGTAAATATATTTACATACACAACCCTGATTGGCAGATAGGATCATCTAGACTCTACGCAAATAGAAGATGACTGGTCATTGGTCAGAATAATTAGATCAGATTGTTATGTCATGCTGTGGGCCAAAAATAGGCTGAAATTCCAGGTGTTTTCTAAAAAGCTCTTACAATAAAAGGGCATTATCATCATTTTCACAACTTCAGAGTGTAATATCAACCTCCATAGTGTCAAAATATCATAAATAATTCAAAGTTTTTGGACTGTACTGCCCCTTTAAAGCCCATAAAGACTGCTCTGTAATACTCTACTCTCATCCTGGGACTCATTCCCTACATTTGTTCCTCTGTGCTGAGTGGTGCTGAGCTGTGCTGTGCACAGAGTTGCTGTTCCATCATGCAAACCATGCAAGGTCCTGGTTTAACATTAGCAGTGCTGAATACATCCAAACTAAGATGGGATGGGGTTAGAGTAATGGACAAATGGAGTATTTAGTGGACAATCAGTATTTCTCTGGGTTGCTGCTGACTCTGTCTGCCTGTAAGCAGAAACATTAAACCGAAGCATAAGTGCAGTAAGTAGGCCATGCTTCCATAAAGCCTCTGTCATAACCTTATTAATCAGGCCAATGTCTGGAACAACAAGAGAATTAGGTCCTTGGACTAGCTCTGCGCCAAGGACTGTGTGTGTGTGTGTGTGTGTGTGTGTGCCATTGTTCATACCTTTGCCAATCCTCCTCAGCTCCTCTATTTTAAACTCATGGCACACTTAATAGGCCAGGGACGTGGTTTACACAGAGCTGTGTCACATAGCTGCCAGGGTGTCCTGTCTTAACTTACACCCCCACCCTCTCTGTGACCAGGAAGTGATGATAGCAGGAAGTGATAGACATGCATTATGACAGGGACTCAGGTATCCGATTTGAATGGCAGGCAGGTAGAAACTCATACAGGTTCACACGATAATCAGTCAGGCTTAGAGATTCTGTTTAGGATCAGTGGAGGCTTTACAGTATTAACACTGCTGTACATATTATACTGTATATTTAGGATTAAGAGAAGCGTTGTTGCAGAACACAGAACAAACAGCCCTTCAGAAGCCTGTTAGGTATCGAACACCCCTGTTGGGTTGCTACTGTTACATACAGTGCCTTCAGAAAGTATTCATACCCCTTGACTTATTCCACATTTTGTTGTTTTTACAGCCCAAATTAAATATGTATTAAATAGATTTTCTTCCACATCTATCTACACACAATACCCCATAATGACAAAGTGAAAATATGTTTTTAGAAATGGTTGCAAACTTATTGAACATTGAATATAGAAATATCTCATACCATATTCCTTTTTTGGAAATGCAAATTGCCCTTATGTCATGGAATTATTATTCTGCAGCCACATATTACTCAGTATCAGATAAAGTGCATAAGACAACTGTTGAATTGCAATGAAAGGATACAGTGTAATTATACTGTAGTTACAGTAGTAATTCCTGCTCTGTGTTTCTCCTGCTCTGTAGCTGTGTGGTGGTTCTACTGAACCCCAAGAAGAACAGACAGCACCACATCCTCAATACATCCAGGTGAGACATTACTCACTCGCACTTGACCAGGTCTCTCTTGAAAAATAGATTTTATCTCAATGAGAAAAACCTGTATAAATAAAGGTTCAATAAAATAAAATCCCCTTAATCGCCCCCTAATCATTCTCTACCCACCGCCTTAACATCCACTGATACATGTATGGCTGTAACCACAGAATACTCTTCTCTCTTTTAACAGGAAAACTATCACAGCTCTGTCCTTCTCTCCAGATGGCAAATACTTGGTCACAGGAGAGGTGAGCTCTCTCTCTCTCTCCTTTGATTTTAATCCCCAAAAACTGGTTAGTGGGTTTGATTGAATATCTCCTTGTGTTGTACCGTAGGTGTGGTAATGTTCTAGCTCCAGATTAGCTCATGTGGCTCGACGCTGATGTGTTGATGTGGCGCCTAATCTCAGCTAGCCAATCAGAGCTGAAATAAATCCCTCTCGCTGTAAGTGGGTGACCACTTCAGAGTTGCCATAGCAGCAGGGTTCAAAGTACCAAGTACCATGCTCATAGGACTGCTGTTGGTTACACACACACACACACACACACACACACACAAACCTCTGGGTAGAAGTTACTCTTAGGTACAGATCTAGGATCAGTTTACCCTTCCCAATGCTAACCTTAACCAGTAGGGTGGGGGAATGTGTTATTATTGGTTATTATGAGGAGGGTATCTCAATTGATTGAGTCATATTATTGATTGAGTCACTTACTATGGAAGCAATGATGAATCTGTTACAGAAGCAGAACACACACACACACACACACACACACACACACACAGAGGAGCTGATCCACACAGTGTTTTTCATAGAGCTCCTGTATCCTTAGTCAACCATGTCCTGAACTCTGACCTGGGCACAGTCAGATTGAAGTAACAACCTTTTGACCTCTGATAGTGTGTGAAATGGTTCAGACTGCGTGGATTGGGGCTGACACAGCATCTGTAATCTCACTGTGACTTTATCTCTGTCTCCCCTTCTTTCCATGTATGTCCCCTTCTCCCTCTGTCTCTCTCTCCCTCCCTTTCCCAGTCGGGTCACCTGCCTGCAGTGCGTGTTTGGGAGGTGTGTGAGCGTCGGCAGGTGGCAGAGCTGCAGGAACATAAGTACGGCGTGTCCTGTGTGGCTTTCTCGCTCAACAGTAAATATATTGTCAGCGTGGGCTACCAGCACGACATGATGGTCCACGTCTGGGCATGGAAGGTATGCCAGCAGCCTCTGGCCAATAGGCATCTTACTTAAGTTGTCCAATGTCACCTTTCTGTCAACCAATGCAAATTCTCATCTGCCCTATGTGACCTTTCTTTGAGCCATGGTTATCTGCCCTTTCTGCTATAGCCACTGCCCCAGAGACAGCAACATCAGTAGAAGCTGCCCTTCTGCTTGTGTAACTGCCACAGGGGCTATACTTCTATACTTACTACATACGTTTAGTGTTTTTGTTTTGGTTGCAGAAGAGCACAGTAATTGCTGCTAACAAGGTGTCCAGTAAGGTGACAGCAGTGTCCTTCTCTGAGGATAGCTCCTACTTTGTGACAGCAGGGAACAGACACGTCAAGTTCTGGTACCTGGACCACTCCAAATCTGTCAAGGTACTTTCATCTCTGTTTCTTGGGTTTCTGTGCAGGCTAATGCTAATAGCTAGCTCTTGTTACTCATTGCATTTTACATAAATAACTAACTGCATGCCAGTGCTCCAGTTCCTCTGCGGGGGCGCTCTCGACTCCTGATACAAAGTCTAATACTAATGACACTAGTGTTTCTGTTGTGTCTGTGCAGGCCAGTACTCCTGTCCCTCTGCTGGGGCGCTCTGGGCTCCTGGGGGAGCTGAGGAACAACTTCTTTTGTGATGTGGCTTGTGGGCGTGGCCCTAAGGCCGAAAGCACCTTCTGTATCACCTCCTCCGGCCTGCTCTGTGAGTTCAACACCAAGAGGATTCTGGACAAGTGGGTGGACCTACGGGTGAGTCACTGACAGATGGGTGGGGCTATGGGTGAGTGACAGACATAGGAGTGTGGAGGTGCCTTTGACTGGCATGTGTCTGTGGTGTGAAAGGAGTTCCATGTCTGTCTTTGGTATGGACTCTGTCCAAATGTAGGCTCTATAGAGGTCTGTGAGTATGGAAAAGCCCGCTGGTAGGCTTGACGAGACCAGATGAACTGGCAACAGGCAGACAGAAAACGCCGGTATAAATACACAGGGGATAATGGGAACAAACGGGAGACACCTGGTGAGGGGTGGAGACAAGCACAAGACAGGTGAAACAGATCAGGGTGTGACAGTGTCCTGCCAGCAGTAAGGGGATCACAGAGAGATTAGGGTTAGGGACAGGGACAGGATGTGTTTGAGACACTTCCAATGGGAACACCTTTGTCCATCCAAGTCCATCCAAGAGTGAGGCCAGGACACTGAGCTTAGATATGTAACCTAAATCCTTACTAACTGGATCCTTGGGTCCTTGAGACTAGATTTTCTCTGTTGCATCGTTTCCTGTCCTCTAGACCATGCGTAGCAATGTCAATCTCTGTGTCTGAGAAGCACCTCCAAGTTACTCTTTAACGATATTGATTGATGAATTGGTAGACTGATTGGGTGATTGATCTCCTCCTGTCCCCGTAGACCAGAGTGGCCAGGTCTCTGTGTGTGTCAGAGGAGCTGATCTTCTGTGGCTGTGCTAATGGGATGGTGCGAGCCTTCAGCCCTGCTGACCTGGGGTTCGTCTGTACCCTGCCAAGACCACACCACCTCGGCACTGACGTGTCCACCGTCACACAGGCCAGGTGTGACACACACACACAAACCTCTGGGTTGAAGTTACCCTTAGGTATAGATCTAGGATCAGCTTACCGCTCCCAATGCTAACCTTAACTATTAGGGTGGGGGAATACGAAACTATCCTTAGATCAGTTTCTAGGGGCATCTTCACAACCCTGTTTTACAACCACATTATGAGCTGAAGCAGGTTACTCCTGGTACACCATGCATTAACATAAGTCACACTTTACTTCTTTTCTCCCATCAGCCACCTGTTCTCCAACAAGATGGCCGCCCGCTACCCTGACTCTGTGGCGGTGACCTATGACCCGGTCAGTCATTGGTTGAGCTGTGTGTATAACGACCACAGCCTGTATGTGTGGGACGTCAGGGACCTCCACAGGGTAGGCAAGGTGCACTCTGCCCTCTACCACGCCGCCTGTGTCTGGGACCTACAGGTAAAGTGTCAAGATATCAGAATGATATTTGAGGGCTGTAGAGATGATTAAGTGTCTGTAGTTGAGGCTATATGGAAGTACTTCAGTACGATACAGAGTGAGTGTTCCTTTACTATACCATCACATCCTTCTCCATGTGTTCTTCCTCCCCTCTCTGTTCTCCAGATGGTCCCAGAGGTCACAGAGTCTGGCCTGTCTTCTAGAGAGTTCCTCAGCTGTTCAGCAGACAACACTGTCAGACTGTGGAGTACAGAGAGGCAGGGACTTACTCATACACAGAATGTTCTCAGTAAGGTATGTGTCCAATATCTAACAGTGTACTCTGGTAGATACCGACCCACCTCGCCTTGTGAAAAGCTGTGTTGTGTTGAGATAAACTGTTAAACCTCTTGCTGTCTTTTGTTGAGGTAAACTGTTAAACCTCTTGCTGTATTGGCTCCTGGGAGTCATCTTGCGCCTTCACCCCTGCTGCACTCCAGCCATGCTTCTTTCATCCACTATCTCCGGCCATTCTTCCTTCTTCCATCCTTCCTTCATTCATCCACCTCTCTACCCCTCAGGACCTGTTGAAGGTGATCTATATGGATGGAAACACCGCCACCCTGGTGGAAACAGAGGGAAGTGTGTCAGTTAGCACAGAGAAGACAGACGGACAGACAGCAGAGACCAGGACAGGCATTAGGACCATCTGTGTCAGCCCAGATGGGAAACACCTGGCGTCTGGAGACCGCATCGGGATGCTGAGGTAAGGAACGGGATGAGAATGGGATGGGGATGGATAGGAATGGAGTTTGTCAGTTTAGGGTGTGTGTTTGATGTGTGTGTGCGCACATGCGTGTGTTCTGCAGGGTTCATGACCTCAGCAGTATGGCAGAGATTCAGAAGGTGGAAGCCCATGACTCAGAGATCCTGTGTATGGAATACTCTAAACCAGAGACCGGTCTGAAGCTGTTAGCCACCGCTAGCCGCGACCGTCTGATCCATGTCCTGGATGCTGAGAAAGACTACGGCCTAGTCCAGACTCTGGACGAACACTCTTCATCCATCACCGCCGTTCGATTCGCTGGTGAGTGACCTGTAACCTCCCGACATCAGCGAGAAAGACGTCATCATAACGTCAACATCTGTAGAACAGAAACGGTCTATGTTGTAAGGTTTGACAGCAGGAGATAGGTACTGTATGTAAGATCTTGGTCATGGTCAAAGCTCTGTGATTGTTTTCATGGCTATGGTTACTTTGCCTCTCCTCCCTTAGCCAATGACAACAAGGTGAGGATGATCAGCTGTGGAGCAGACAAGAGCATCTACTTCCGTACGGCTCACAGGGTAAGACACTCAACATTCAGTCAGGGTACACAGGGTAAGGAACACGTTAGTGTGTCACGTTGCAATTACAGAAGTCCAAAACTTGAGTTGTTCTAAATGCAACGTTATGTAACTTACTGGGATCTCAGTATCTCAACATTTGCATAAGAGACAACAGTCATCATCATCATCCACTCTTCGTAACATTCCTCCTTCCCTTTCAAATGTCCCTATTAGGATAATGGATAGATGGGATGGGACTACTGTTAAGTTCTGGAACATGAGTCCATCGCAGGGACAGGGTTCCACTTCCAGGTCCAAAAATGACTTGTTAGCTTCCTGCTAGCATTTCCCAGTGTAAATAGACAACATTATTTAGGAAACAAACACTGACATCTCTCCTCTCTTTCTCAATCTGCTCTTCTCTGGCAATGCTCTCTGTTCCATCTATTAACATGCTCTTTGTGACAGTATTTAACTTAGAGAAATTACACACGGACACTGTCTAGTTTTAAAAACATCCGTTACCGTCTATAAGGTTTATTTAGTTATTTAACTAGGCAAGTCAGTTAAGAACACATTCTTATTTACAATGACAGCCTACCAAAAGGCAAGGTAATGTACTGTATATGAACTGCAGACACTAAGCATAGAGAATAGAATAACTTGAGATGATGTTAACATCAAGATGTTCAAGAGTAAGCTAGAGAAATCAACAGAGGTTGTTGTTGTTTTCTCCCCCCTCAGACAGACGGAGGTACAGAGTTCAGGCGTTCTCACCACGTGGTGAGAAAGACCACTCTGTATGACATGGATGTAGAGCCCAGCTGTAAGTACGCTGCTGTGGCCTGCCAGGACCGATGCATCAGGATTTTCAACATCAGCAATGGGAAACAGAAGAAACTCTACAAGGGTTCACAGACTGAGGATGGCAGCCTTCTTAAGGTTTAGTGTCATTCAATTCTAGAACGCTGTCAAGGACAGATAGAAAATGTCAGTTCACTGTTGCTGCTCCCCAAAGAAGTTCTTTATGAAGCTTGTGATAGTTACGGCGTTTCATCTAGTGATGGGCACTGATATGGTATCATATCTATATCGATACCATTTTGGTTTGACAAAAAAAAATTATTGCAACTGTGTGGACACTTCCACGGCTTTGTGACGTTCAGACAACTGCTTGCCCATTAGGCCAAGTCACAGTTGTGAATTTTCTGGGTGCTTAACCTACCTATCTAGGTTGAGTACAATGGGAAGTCTGTTGATGGCCCATCAGCAGGCAGTTAAATATGCTAAATTGAGAGCTGGTGAGATGATTTTGTGCCTACAGGAACAGTCACGTATGCTCTTTTACACAATAGTGTAAGTTTACAGCAAGGATAAACCGATATCACGATATGCCTGGCTCATATTGATATCAAATGATATCAATATCATTTGAATTGTCGATATTGGTTCCCACCAATCTTTTTGTTCTGTTTTTCTCCATGAAGGTGCAGACTGATCCGTCTGGTCAGTACGTTGCTACCAGCTGCTCTGATAAGAACATCAGCATCTTTGACTTCCGCTCTGGAGTGTGTGTGGCCACCATGTTCGGACACTCTGGTAAGAGACCATGACATACTGTACACACACACACACACACACAGTATCAAAACGACCTACCAGCCAGCTGATTCTTTCTCTTCCTGTTCTCAGAGATAGTGACTGGGATGAAGTTCACCAACGACTGTAAACATCTCATCTCTGTGTCTGGGGACAGGTATAGCCCCGCCCCTGGTGTGTGTGTGAGTCTGTCTGTTTGTCTCTGTGTCTGTCTGATGACATGTTGTCTATTCCAGCTGTATCTTTGTGTGGCGTCTGGCTCCAGAGCTGACTATGAGTATGAGAGAGCGTCTTTCCCAACTAAGACGAACCCCCCTCACACCACCGTGCAACACCTCCACACTCAGGTAAAGGATTGGATGGGTATAAGAAGTAAGGTAACAGTTTCCACAGGAAACCAAGGAGTACGGGCTAGAGGACTGGACAGACATTTCACAGTCTCCTATGGCTGGGCGGTATACTGTATTTTACTCTATACCGGTATTGATGCACGGACCGGTTTGGGTTTTTACTTTACCTTCTATAACGGTATTTCAATGTTTGGTTTGTTAATTGTGATACTCTACGCGTGTAGAGTCCGTTTTTATAGTTTACTCCGCTACTTGAGTCGTCTCTCTCCCCTCCCTCTTTCCAATCTCGCTTTACTCACAGACTAAGCCCCGGCCCCTGTCACTCAAGGAGTCAACACAGGTAATTCATCCTCACTCCCCTCTCGTCAGGTAAAATTTCTGCTCTACCGGAGGACGTTTTTTTCTTTTTGCCACTCTTCCTCACCACACTGCTTCCCTCTACACTCAGCTCCTTTCCTCCTTCCTCACCACACTGCTTCCCTCTACACTCAGCTCCTTTCCTTCTTCCTTGCTGTTCATTTCCACATCTCCACGCTCTTTCCACTTCTTCATCCAGTGTAGTAGCAAACTGTTCAAATGTTTGATGTATCTTGAATTTGCCGCCATGTCACCTCTGCATGAATATGTTAGCTACATGAAACCACTAAGAGAGAAAATTTAATGTAACCAAAGATTATAGGTTCCCCTAGGAAACACTGACCAACACTTTGGTTCCTACCCTGCCACAATAACTCCTCTGTGGCTTTTTAATTTGTTGTCATGTCAAACAACACTGTATTTAAAGTGTCCACTATTATATAGTCATTCTATTTCCATGATTCCAACAGTTCACCCAATTGTTTTGATCTAAATCGCAAGTCAAATATATTTGGTCATAAAATAAGGCCTAGATTCTTTGTCCATATCATGCAGCCCTATGTCAGGAAATGCATAGATTGATGAAAATGCTGAAAATGTTTTGGGTTGAAGTTTGACTGAACAGTATAAAACAATCAGAATGGAGAATGCCCTATTAACATTTCTTTAAATCTCTTAGAATGTATGTGTTGCCACCCTAGGGTCATGCAGTACTCATAAAGCACATTTTTTACTTTTACTCAAATACCATCATACCATCCAAAAATATAATGATATGTTGGCCATATCGCCCATTCCTACTGTCTTCTTGTTGTTGTTGTGTGTGGTGTAGGCGTGAGGTGTACAGTGCACCGGCTCTTGGTCTGATGTCATCAGAGAGTGACCATGAGGTGGAGGAGCCAGAGGAGAGGGATGATCCCTGTGACTTGGAACAAATCACAGTAAACAGTAACACCTCCTCAGGGAGTAGCCATGACGATGACGCAGGTACAGAAGAGAGTCGTCATATCTGGATGTAACATTTGGATAGCTCTAGTGTCTCTACATTAAATACTGCATTTTTGTCTATTACAGGTGACTCGGATGAAGGACAGGACTGGGAATCTAAGAAGGTTTGTTGAACTGTTTCCTGAACACACACACACATACACACATACACACATACATGGAGGTTGCTCCATTCTGCCCTCTGCTGGTCATGCTACTCTCTTTCTTACACTCCCCTACATATTTATTTTGACAGTGACACTCATTTCCGATAATTTAGCTCTATACTCCAGCAGTTGAGATCAAATGTTTTATATGAGTTGACAGTACAGAATGTCATATTTCATTGAATACATATCTGTTTTATAGTTTAGAAATGAAAGCACTTTATGTACCTACCCAGCTAGCACATAACGTTCTGAGAACCATATGTTTCTTAGAGCTTGTTGAGCATGTGGTTGTCCTATGGTTATTTTGCATACAACCTTTCCACAACTTTCTGGGAATGGTGCAGCATAGCTCCTTGGCTTTGGAACATTTTCAGCACATTTAAGGAACTTGACAAAAATATATTATTTTGTTGGTATATAATTACTTTAACAGAATGTTTCCTGAACATTCAAACATAGTTACATTTAATTTAAATGTTGGTAATGTTCTAGAAATTTTCTCCAACTGGTTTGACATCAAATAGTTCAGAGAACGTTAATAAACAACTTTCTTCTGTGGGAATTTCAGTACTTCAGCATAACGTTTCCTTGTGGCTTTATTTAAAGTCATGTTCTCAAATAGTTTCAAGAACATTAAGAAAACTTTCCATTAAAACCACTGCCAGAGAACATTTTAAGAATGTTATTTAAAAACATATACATTACGTTCTTAGCATCAACTAAACTTTCCCTATCCTCTTATCTTGTGTGTGTGCAGGTGTTTTGGCCGTGCCCACTAATTGGCCACACCTGATCTTAATGAGTGCTTGTTTCCTTTTAAATGGGTTCTGTTTGAATAGATGAACAGCTTTGTATGAGTGCTAGTTCCATCCTGGTGGTGCAGTGGACTAATTCCATGGATAGAGAACAGAAGATGGGTTTGAATCTGACTGATGCTGTGTCACAATAAAAACATGTATGTGTTTGCATGATTAATGCCTAAGGAATATAATTTCCATGTGTTTGGAGTTAAAAAAAACAACCAAAATAAGCTAGCAATGTTATTAAGAGTCTTATTGAAACATTCAGTGGAAGTTTTAAGGACGTTATTCATAAACCTCCAAATAACCTATAATTTCCGTTCTCAGAGCGTTAATAAAACCTCCCTGGAAAACTTCTAAGGAACCATAGTGAAACGTTCTCAGAACCTTCCTGCAACCTGACTGAATGTTTAAAATTTTTAAGTTTCACCGTTCAAAAAAATTAATTCCCAGAACCAATGGGAAACCAAAAACGTACGTTCCTACAAATTTCAAGGAACCAAATGTGCTTGCTGGGTAGTCCCCCATTTGAAGGTGTCATAAGTATTTGGAAAAAATCACTTATAGTGTATTACATTTAGTCAAAATTGAGAATGTGGTCCCATATTCCTAGCATGCAATGACTACATCAAGCTTGTGACTCTACAAACTTGTTGGATGCATTTGCAGTTTGTTATGGTTGTGTTTCAGATTATGTTGTGCCCAATAGAAATGAATGGTAAATAATGTATTGTGTCATTTTGGAGTTACTTATATTGTAAATGTGAATATAATATGTTTCTGAAAACTTCTACATTAATGTGAAAGCTTCCAAGTTACAGAGCCGTAAATGCTAACCTCCCCTGGTATTGGTAATGGTGAGAGGTTAGCATGTTTTGGGGGTATGATCTTTGTGGATCTGTAACTTTCTCACTTCATCATTATTCACGATTCATTTATGATTATCCGTAATCCTGGTAGCATCTATATGAATGTAGAAGTGTTCAGAAACATTATATTCTTATTTACAATAAAAGTAATTTCAAAATGACACTACATTATTTACCATTCATTTCTGTTGGGCAAAACATAATTGAAACTCAACCAAAACAAACTGCAAATGCATCCAACAAGTTTGTAGAGTCACAATCTTGATGTTGTCATGTGTGCTTGGAATACAAAACTTTTGACTAAACTACATTTTAGTTGAAATACTTATGACAACTTTTAAATGGTAAAACAGATATGTATGAAAATACCCTCAACTAAATTAGATCTCGAATCCAAAATTCAGTAGTACAGAGCCAAATTCAACATTTTAGCTTCACTGTCCAAATAAATACGTGGGGGAGTGTTTCTTTCTTTCTTTCTTTCTTTCTTTCTTCTCGCTCTTTTCTTCTCTCTTTCCCTCTCTCTCTCTTTCCTTCTCTCGGTCTCGCTCTCCCTCTCTCTCTCTCTCTTTCCTTCTCTTTCTCTCTATCCCTCTCTCACACTCTCTCTGTCTTCCACCTCCCTCTCCTCTCCAGGCCCTAGACAGCCCTCTGGCCCCTGAGCCTTCCAGTCGGCCCCGGCGTCGCTGGTCCTGTCGTATGGGTTCTCTGGAACTCATGGTCAAGTCTATGCTGGACCTGAGACAGCTAGAGTCCTTCTCCATCACCGGCTCCTCTCACAAGAGAGGCCCTGCCTCCCGGCTCAAAGCAAGAGATGCAGGGAGCACCTCCAGCCTGCAGGGGGCCTCGGTGAGAGACTGGGAGCGAGATATGGTCGGGGGGGGGGGGGGTGTTGGGGGGATTGCGAGAAAGAGAGGGTTATAGTGGTTATCTATAACCACTACGAATTGAGTGTATGTAAACTTCTGACTCTCTGGGAATGTGATGAAAGAAATAAAAGCTGAAATAAAAAATTCTCTCTACTATTATTCTGACATTTCACATTCTTAAAATAAAGTGGTGATCCTAACTGACCTAAGACAGGGATTCTTAACTAGGATTAAATATCAGGAATTGTGAAAAACTGAGTTTAAATGTATTTGGCTAAGGTGTATGTAAACTTCCAACTTCAGCTTTAGCTAGGTGGGACAACCACATAGTGCTGGGGTGAGGAAGAGGATTATTTAAGATACTCTTTGAAGAGGTAGGGTTTCAGATGTTTTCGGAAGATGGGCAGGGACTCTCCTGTCACTTGAATGTGGTTCTCTCTAACCCTAATGCTCCTCTGTTCTGTGGTATAAGCAGGACTTGGAGGAGCGGGTTAAGAGACGTCAACCTCGACCCCACTATGCTGCCTGGCTGACCACTAACCCTAACCATGACTCTGACCTGGGCACCCAGTGGTCTGATGGGCGTGTGCTGTACCCCGAGGGGAGCGATTACACTGCCAGCAGACGGGGCAGGTACACCTCACACACACATAAAGACATGCTATGCATAGATACACACACCACTTCGACCTTCAATTTCTCCTTTCATGTTCCACTTTATCTATCAACTTGCTGTCTCTGTGTCTCTCTCTTATCTTTTGACTATCTCTTCTTTTTGTCTTCTCACTGTTCATTCCTTCTACCCCCCCCCCCCCCCCTCTCTCAGTGATTACCTGGTGAAGGAGTCGCCCCGTGGCCTGGGTAGGGGGAACCGTGAGCTGGAGAGCCAGGACAGCCAGAGCCCAGACAGTGCCTGTTCTGTGGGCTATGGGAGTAGAGAGCTTACTCCTGACCCGGATCATGGACGTAAGAACACACGCACACACACACACACAAACATACACTGAATATTACTCATTCAAGGGTTTTTCTTTATTTGCACTATTTTTTTTACATTGTAGAATAAAAGTGAAGACATCAACACTATGACATAACACATATGGAATCATGTAGTAACCAAAAATATATATTTTATATTTGAGATTCTTCAAATAGCCACCCTTTGCCTTGATGACAGCTTTGCACACTATTGGCATTCTCTCAACCAGCTTCACCTGGATGCTTTTCCATCAGTCTTGAAGGAGTTCCCACATATGCTGAGAACTTATTGGATGCTTTTCCTTCTCTGCGGTCCGACTCATCCCAAACCATCTAAATTTGGTTGAGGTTGGAACCAAAAATCCTCAAAGTAATCACAAAAGTGTTAAACAAATCAAATTATATTTTATATTTTAGATTCTTAAAAGTAGCCACCCTTTGCCTTGATGACTGCCATGACTGTGCAAAGCTGTCTCTCAACCAGCTTCAGGAATGGAAGACCCAGAAATACCTCTGCTGCAGAGGATAAGTTCATTAGAGTTACCAGCCTCAGATTGCAGCCCAAATACAGTTTAAGTCGGATGTTTGCATACACCTTAGCTAAATACATTTAAACTTTCACAATTCCTGACATTTAATCTTAGTAAAAATTCCCTGTCTTAGGTCAGTTAGGATCACCACTTTATTTTAAGAATGTGAAATGTCAGAATAATAGTAGAGAGATTTATTTATTTATTTATTTAAGCTTTTATTTCTTTCATCACATTCCCAGAGAGTCAGATGTTTACATACACTCAATTAGTAATTTGGTAACATTGTCTTTAAATTGTTTAACTTGGATCGAATGTTTCCGGTAGCCTTCCACAAGCTTCCCACAATAAGTTGGGTGAATTTTGTCCCATTCCTCCTGACAGAACTGGTGTAACTGAATCAGGTTTGTAGGCCTCCTTGCTCGCACATGCTTTTTCAGTTCTGCCCACAAATGTTTCTATAGGATTGAGATCAGGGCTTTGTGATGGCCACTCCAATACCTTGACTTTGTTGTCCTTAAGCCAGTTTGCCACAACTTTGGAAGTATGCTTGGGGTCATTGTCCATTTGGAAGACCCATTTGGGACCAAGCTTTAACTTCCTGACTGATGTCTTGAGATGTTGCTTCAATATGTCCACATCATTTTCCTTCCTCCTGATCCAATCTATTTTGTGAAGTGCACCAGTCCTTCCTGCAGCAAAGCACCCCCACAACATGATGCTGCCACCCCCGTGCTTCACGGTTGAGATGGTGTTCTTCGGCTTGCAAACCTCCCCCTTTTTCCTCCAAACATAACGACAGTCATTATGGCCAAACAGTTCTATTTTTGTTTCATCAGACCAGAGGACATTTCTCCAAAAATATTTTTCCCCATGTGCAGTTACAAACCGTAGTCTGGCTTTTTTATGGCGGTTTTGGAGCAGTGGCTTCTTCCTGGCTGAGCGGCCTTTCAGGTTATGTCAATATAGCTGTGGATATACAGCGGGTGAAATAAGTATTGAACACGTCACCATTTTTCTCAGTAAATATATTTCCAAAGGTGCTATTGACATGACATTTTCACCAGATGTTGGTAACAACCCAAGTAATCCATACATACAAAGAAACCAAAACAAATAAGTTCAAAAATTAAGTTATGTGTAATAATGTGAAATGACACAGGGAAAAAGTATTGAACACATGAAGAAAGGGAGGTGCAAAAAGGCATGGAAAGCCAAGACAACAGCTGAAAACTATCAGTAATTAAAAAGCAATCCAGCCCCCTGTCAGTGCAAATTAATATCAGCTGGTTCAGTCCCAACTGATGGCCTAGAAAAAGGTCTCATTGCCAAGGTGTCACACAAGACACATCTCATGATGGGTAAAAGCAAAGAGCTGTCTCAAGACCTTCGCAACATAATTGTTGCAAAACATAATGATGGCATTGGTTATAGGCGCATTTCTACGCTTAGATTTTAGATTTGTTTAACACTTTTTTAGCTTACTACATGATTCCTAATGTGTTATATCATAGTTTTGATGTCTTCACTTTTATTATACATTGTAAAAAATAGTACAAATAAAGAAAAACCCTTGAATTAGTAATATTCCAAACTTTTGGCCCCCAGTGTACATACACACTCCTTTGAACTTTGACCTCTCCTCCCAGACTCTGAGGGCACTGCAGAGCCTCTAAGCTCAGACGAAGACAGTTCTGACCTGGAGAACGAAGAGGATGAGGAGAGGAAGATGGAAGTGTCTAGTATAGATGAAGCGATGAGGAAAGTCTCTGACCCACTAGGGGACAGTCACAATGAGGCCTTCCTCAGACAGCACTTTGAAACACTGGCTGAGCCCAGCAATATGGGTAAGAGAGGACACATGCACACACCAACTTTGCACATGGAGGTGACATTCTACCCATAAACTGTTGTACAGGTACGTATTACAATTATTTGACTGTAATTACCTTCCTCCCCAGAAGAGCGCAGCAGAGCTCCCAGCATAAGTATGTCAGCAAGATTCCTGGCTGGAGGCTCCAACAGGTAATAGAGCTTGCCAGCTTGAAATCCTAAAAAACTGAAATTAGTTAGCATATTCTACCTCTGGTTTATTGCCCATTCCTATGGGGTAAATTAATGGGGAAATAATGAGGTTTTGGCATAAACATCGAAAGTAAGATCTGAGGTTAACACAGGCTTAGGAGATTTTATATGTTTTCATCTATGAGATAATATCAGTCAGTCAACATGACCTTTATGAATTATGAAACCTTTATGTGCTTGATGCGCTAGTTTTGATTACATAAATGCTTCAAAAAGGGATATTAGCTGATTTAGATGATCTCATAGAACAAAACGTATAAGATCTCCTAAGCCTGTGTTTACCACAGACCTCGGCACTTAAAAAAAATATATTTAAAAAAAACAACATTCAGAGGCTTTGGCCAACGAGCCATGGTGGAGTTCGCCTCCGTTAGTGCCTATAAAAAGACTCCATTACTATTGCTCTCTATAGGATAACCAAGGAATCTTAAAGACTTACACACATATATACGGAAGCCCATTTATACTTTCACATGTACGCAACACCAACAATGCTTTTTTTCATTGTTTAGAGTTGCTTTCACCCTGCCTAGTACAGGACTATACACTGTAACCAGGTGATGTCATCTCTACAGGAGAACCCCTCTGTTTTCCAAAGCCCATGAGAGGGAGCAGGGGCCCTTGGTGTCCAAGGTGAGGCCCCTGATGGAGGGGGGCCAGGATAAGGGCCACGAAGACAGGGAGAGGCCCATGACCCCTGTGAAAGGGCAGGAGGGGACAAAGTGAGTAGATTTAGAGAGGATGCAAGACTCTTTAAACAAGTAGTTTTTTTTTGGGGGGGGGGGAATATTTTTTAGTAAAAATTGTATCATATCTTTGTAAAAATAAATTTGATTGGTTGATTGATTGATTGGTTGATTGATGAAGTTTCCCTCCCTGTGTCAGGCTGGAGGTGTGTGGTCCAGAGAGGGGCACCATGCTGCGTTCCCACCCTCAGAAGAAGAGGCATCTTGGGGCTCATCTGTGGAGGATGTCAAGCCCCCTGGCCAGAGCTCCAGCCCTGCTGGACAGAGCAGCTGGACTACAGAAGTCCCATTCTGTACAGAACCTGGCCACAGAGGGTGAGTTGCTCAGTACCACTGATGTTCAGTACAGCACATACATTATAATACTGTTCATATTAATAACATAACCTCAGATGGGGAGTGCACCACAAGCCACCTGATCAGTAAACACCGGTCTAAATATAATCATGTGACGTTTAATAATAGTTTACATTACATTGGTTGTCTAATTGACAGTAAGCAGCATTTTTTTTACTTCTATCCAGCCACTGTCTCTCTACTGTCTCATGACCCTTCCCATGACTCTCCTCCTACTCCCTCTCTCCCCCACCCCCATAGTTTCCTGCTCCCACAAGCCCTCCAGTGGTAGAGGAGAGATGTGCCCTCGCCCTCGCCCCCAGCACCTTCCCTTCAATATACACCCTTCCAAAGCCAACTCCCTTCTCCCTTCTCCCTCCTCTACCTCTCCTCTCTCCTCCCTGCCCTCGGAAAGCCCCAAGCTCAGATCCCCCCGCACCTACATGAGTCCCACCACCAACTCCATGGCCAAGACCAGCCGCTCTGCATCCCTGGCAGAGGGCTTCCGTCTGGGCTTACTGTCCTGCCATGCTTCCCTAACACCACAAGGCCTGGAGGATGGTAGTGGAGGGAGCAGGAAGCCTTTTGGGGGGCTACTGGAGGCTGAACCACCCCTCCTCACTTCCTCCTCTCCCTGTTTCCCCTCTTCCCACTCTCTCTGTTCCCGCTCCTCTTCTCTCTCGTCCCCTTCTCCTCCCTGTCCTCTCCCTGGCCCCTCCCCTTCTCCACCATGTGCGACAGTCTCGCCCAATCCCAGCTTGGCATTGCCCCTGAGCGTCCAGCCCTCCCGCATTCCTCTGCCCTGCAAACAGCCACTCAGCCCTCGGTGCAGCCTCTGCCTGGAGACCAAACCTCAACCTGATTGGTCTGTTTCCCCTACGGGAGACCTTGCCCTCCGGAAACAACACCAAAGTAAGCCAGAATTATTTTAGTAAAGTTTCAAGTTTATTAGAGGACATCATCGCAAAGCAAGTATGAAATGTGATGTTTTTTACGCGTTGTATTGAGGATGTTATAGATACAGAAAAGTGTTGATTAAAGGAATGTTTAGTAAATTTATCAACCTGGGGCTGTCTGTCTCTGCAGGCTTCGGCAAACGCCTCTCCCTGACTACGGCCCAGATGCAAGGGCTTCTGGGTAACGTCCAGCTGCTGTCCGTCTCATCTACCTCACTTCCTGTGAAGCAGGAAGGAACCTTGAACTCAGAGAGGTAAACTGTAGTCTATTTACTTAGGACACATGTCAAATGGCAAATTCTCCATAGTGCAGTATGATTGGCTAGAAAACAAAGTAGTCAAATATTTGGTGACTATGGTGTTGTTTGAGACAGAGGCCCCTAATACAACAATACATTCCAAACACTGAAAGTTTCCACATGAAACCTTTCCTTTCCGTTCTCAGTGCTCCAGATTTGGAGGAGGTGGTGTGTAAAGAGCCCCTTCTAGTGTCTGTCCAGGCCAACACCTTGACCTCCGACCCCCAGCCAGGTCTAAATCAACGCAGACGCTCCTCTATCATCCTCACTGCCACTCTCCCTCTCCATCACTCCATCTCTCTACCTCCACTTCATTCTTCTCTTCATCACAAGTGTCTGTGTGCTTTCTGGCCTATCTGTCCATCTGTTTCTGTCCCTTCCTACTGTCACCACTGCTGCCTGAAAGGTAAGTCAGCTTAATGCCTTCTGCTTTCAAGTCTTCCCTTTTCCTATTTGTATGTGCTATCCATAACATGTGTGCGTTGTATTAGCTCGGTATCTATCCATTATGTGTGTGTTGTACAGTAGCAGGTTTTAGTTTGTTTACTACTCTCAGCTCCTCAATGATTATGAGACACTAGAATGTATTTTTTTTTCTTCCCACAGAGCCCCCTGTCACTGTGGAAGCCTGTAGACAGGCTATAACAGAGCTGCACAACAGTGTCAGGAGAGCCACCCAGCTCTATACTACGGTCAGTCTGGTGTGTGTGTTTTTGTTTTGTTTTGTTTGTTTGTTACCAGAAATCCTCACAAGGATAGTAAAACAATGAAAATTCAGTGGGGACATTTAGCCGGTCCCTACAAGGAATTTCTTTTGGCTTTGGTTTTTAGGGTTGGGGTTACAATTAGGGTTAGGATTAGGAGTTAGGGTTAGATTTATGGTTACGGTTAGGGTTAAGTTAGGTTAAGGGTTAGGGAAAATAGGATTTTGAATGGGGAATAATTTGTTTGGTCCCAACAAGGATATGTCTGTGTATTTGTAATAAAGTATCTCATGTTTCTCTCCAGGTGTTGAGCTGTGGGTCAGAGTTCAATACAGAGCAGCAGGAGATGGAGACGGTTCTGGCTGAGGCTCTGGGAACAGTGAAGACCGAACTAGACTCCCTACCTCACCCTGTACATAGAAGCGAAGGGCTCAGGGGAGAGGTAGCAGTGAGGGGGGAAGTAGGGGTCAAAGGTGAGGAGGACAAGACATTGGCTCTCCTGCAGCAGTATTCTGAGCTCTTACTAAAGTCAGTGGAGAAGAGACTGGACAACAAGATCTAAAAAGGATACATACTGTACACAGAATACGCAGACATGTATATGAATGAAATGCATATTACACATATGAAAATACACACATAAATCCTTTATGCCTGTTTTATCCTTTTAGACATGTTGACTCTCACTGTAATTGTGCGATTGTACTGTGACCTCCCAATGATCATAATGTTTGTCTTACTCTACATGTTTTGAAATGTATGCTTAATGTCTATATTTCCCCTGATTTTACTGTGAGTGTTATGTGTGAATGTGGTTTGTTTGTGTGCGTTGAGTTCACTGTCAAGCTGTCTTGATATTGCAGTTGTGTGAGAGGTCTTATACAATAAAATATTTAAAACATAACTTCATTAAATTTAATGGTTTTATTTCATACAATTTTACATTTAGATGTTAAGTCGTTTAGCAGGAGCTCTTATCCAGTGCATACATTTTCATACTTTTTAACCATAATGTTCCACCGTGGGAATCGAACCCACAACCTTGGCATTGCAAGCGCCATGCTCTACCAACTTATTTTCTTATTTATAGAGGCAAAAGTTAAACCAACTGGTTAGATTCTAAAAACTACACCTGGAGGACGCTGAATCCTCTCATATAGAGACGTTCAGTGAATTAGTGTAATGCACTGTAACTACTGATATCTTTAGTCAGTTCATAGGCATAAAGTATGTTTATCTAATATTAAATATAAGAATTACAATTAAATGGCATTGTTGAATTCTTAGGCCTTCATAACTTTACACACATTTGCACATGGAGTCGTTGTTTGTAGAGTTAGTGGGAATTAATGTGGTATTAAGTGTACAGCTCATCATCATCATAAACCGGTGCAAAGACAAATGCAGATTGCTTTCATGTTATGCATGTAGCCTATGCTGGGTGTTATATACTGTTTAGTGATGTCATAGATGTGAGTGTCATGGTATTGTTTCTACGTTGATGGAGGTGAGGATGACATCATAGAGGATGTTGATGCGATCGATCTGGTTGAGTTCTCTGACGCGGTGTTTGAACTCGAACAGCTGAGCTCCGTTCACAGCCACCTTAAACTCCTCAGACGTAACCAGAATCTTCATCTGAAAGGAAAGACAAACACAAATCACTCCGCCATTTCCTGGTTACTAAAATTGTAATAGTTCGCCTAATTTCAGTTTATGTGACAAAACAAACAAGTATAGTGTAGAGAATCATACCATCTAAACACAGGAGGCTGCTGAGGGGAGTACGGCCCATAATAATGGCTGGAATGGAGCTAATGGAAAGGTATCAAACACATGAAAACCATGTGTTTGATACCATTCCATTAATTCCGTTCCATTTATTACTATGAGCCAATTAAGGTGAATCTAAACTGCTGTGAAATATATTTTCAATTAGCAACAACATTTTATTTTTTGCTGTTGGAAACTGCTATACAAAACCAAAAGTAGGCCAGAACTTAAGAACTAGAAGCATAGAAATAGAGCACATAGAACAGATCTACCGCTTCTTAGACTTTCTTTCAATGAGAATGACAGATCTATAACACATTTTCATGTGAATTTGGTTGGGTCGCCCAAAAAGCTTTAAGTCAGATTGTCTTTGCAAAATAGCCTGGTTACATAAGCTACATCTGACTACCTCTCGGACACTCAACAGTACATAGACTGCATTCAACCAAAACGTTCACCAGACAGTGCTTCAAGGAGAGGATATCCCACAGTGCTGATCTATAACCTACTTTAGTTCCAGTACTTTATCCTTGTATTAACCTTAACCAGTCGAGATCAATAAAAACAACTGACCATCGGTCTATGCTTAATAATTATAGAAAACACACTCTTCTATATTCCTTGTATTAGTCAGTACAGTATGGGCTACAGTTTAAAATACAGTTGCACTGCTGTAATGAATATTCCCACTGACCTCGAAGGACTGTCCTGCCATGAAGGGGAAGCTTCCTTGTGTGTGCCTCTCCTCCTTTCCCCAGTGCTCTCCCACCTTGGTGTTCCTCACCACTGCCTGCTTGCCTCCCTCATTGAACCGAGAGTTGAGGTGGAAGGCGGTGTCGTTACCTCGCAGGAAGTTGACTGTGAACCTGGAGGGGATACGACCAAAAACACAAATCAAAAAGGATGTTTCATTGATCAGATTGATAAAAACATACAGTGCATTCGGAAAGTATTCAGACCCATTGATTCTTTCCACATTTTGTTATGTTACAGCCTTATTCTGAAAATCAGAAAAACCTTATTTACATAAGTATTCAGACCCTTTGCTATGAGAATCTGAACTGAGATCAGTTGCATCCTGTTTCCATTGATCATCCTTGAGATGTTTCTACAACTTGATTGGAGTCCACCTGTGGTAAAGTCAATTGATATGACATGATTTGGAAAGGCATACACCTGTCTATATAAGGTCCCACAGTTGACAGTGCATGTCACAGCAAAAACCAAGGCACTTGTCCGTAGAGCTCCGAGACAGGACTGTGTCGAGGCACAGATCTGGGGAAAGGTACCAAAACATTTCTGCATCATTGAAGGTCCTCAAGAACATTAAATGGAAGAAGTTTGGAACCACCAAGACTCTTCTTAGAGCTGGCAGTCCGGCCAAATTGAGAAATCGGGGGAGACGGGCTTTGGTCTGACAGAGCTCCGGAGTTCCTCTGTGGAGATGGGAAAACGTTCCAGAAGGGCAACTGTCTCTGCAGCACTCCACCAATCAGGCCTTTATGGTAGAGTGGCCAGACTGAAGCCACTCCTCAGTAAAAGGCAAATGGCAGCCCACTTGGAGTTTGCCACATGGCACCTAAAGGACTCTCAGACCATGAGAAAGAAGATTCTCTGGTCTAATGAAACCAAGATTGAAATATTTGGCCTGAATGCTAAGCGTCACGTCTGGAGGAAACCTGGCACCATCCCTACTATGAAGCATGGTGGTGGCATCATCAGGCTGTGGAGATGTTTTTCAGCGGCAGGGACTGGGTGACTAGTCAGAGTCGAGGGAAAGATGAATGGAGCAAATTACAGAGAGATCCTTGATGAAAACCTGGTCCACAGCACTCAGGACCTCAGACTGGGACGAAGGTTCACCTTCCAACAGGACAACGACCCTAAGCACACAGCGCAGGAGTGG
Organism: Thymallus thymallus; assembly: GCA_023634145.1. Taxonomy (NCBI): domain Eukaryota; kingdom Metazoa; phylum Chordata; class Actinopteri; order Salmoniformes; family Salmonidae; genus Thymallus; species Thymallus thymallus. Next base: position 14,908,553 of record CM042411.1, read on the forward strand.
CTTCGGGACAAGTCTCTGAATGTCCTTGAGTGGCCCAGCCAGAGCCCGGACTTGAACCCAATCGAACATCTCTGGAGAGACCTGAAAATAGCTGTGCAGCGACACTCCCCTTCCAACCTGACAGAACTTGAAAGGATCTGCAGAGAAGAATCAGAAAAACACCCCAAATACAGGTGTGCCAAGCTTGTAGCGTCATGGCCAAAAAGATTTGAGGCTGTAATCACTGCCAAAGGTGCTTCGACAAAGTACTGAGCAAAGAGTCTGAATACTTATGCAAAGGTGATATTTCATTCTTATAATTTTTTGTCAATTTTTCTTTGACAAAAATGATAAAAACCTGTTTTTGCTTTGTCATTATGGGGTATTGTGTGTAGATTAATGAGGGGAAAATACGATTTGATCCATTTTAGAATAAGGCTGTAACAAAAGTCAAGGGGTTTGGATACTTTCCGAATGCACTGAAGGTCAAGACATTAGATATTGAAAACAAGCCACTTACAGCAGATAAAGGCAGCTGACATGTTCAGAACAATTAACTTTACAAAATGACACGTACAGTATGTTAACGGTTGTTAATGTAACATACTGGTGATGTGTAGAGCATCCAACGCTTCCACTGTGTCTCCAAGGGATATTATTAATCATTAGTGAACAAGAAAGACCATGGTAGCCTATGGTAATTGATGAACTCACTGCTTAGCAATTGGTTTGACCTGGCCCATGATGGTGATCATCATCTTGTCGTAGATGCCTCTTTGTAGGTTCAGGTTGTAAGGCACACTCTATACACCAACACAACACACAGACAGACATGGAAGATATGGCATTATCTTCACACCAACACAATTTATAGCAAATTTCCTTCTTCCATCCACTGAAGAAACATCCTTCCCTCCCTCCCTCCTTGTCTCTCACCAGTCCAGCTGGTGTCGGATTCCACTGTTGAGCAGGTGTGAAGCCACCTGGGTCCTGACCAGGACCTAATGGCCATCCAGACCCTGGGTTAAGGCCTGTGACTGGCCACCCTGGGACACTAGGCTGGCTGGGGCCCTGAGCCTTCAGAGCTGGGCCTTGAGATTGAAAATGCTGGGGCACAGGCTGGGGTGCAGGCTGAGGCTGGAATTGGAGAGTCTGGGGGTGGGGTCCAGGCCAGCATGGCTGGCAGGGATGGGCTAGGGCTGGTTGGGGTGGTTGTGGTTGGGGACCAGGCCAGTTTTGGGATGGAACTGGGGCTGGTTGGGATGGTTGCGGACCAGGCCAGTTCCAGGTTTGGGTTAAAGCTGGGGCTGGTTGTGATGGCTGTGGCCCAGGCCAGTTTTGAGCTGTTGCTGGAGCTGGGGCTGGTTGGGATGGCTGTTGCCCAGGCCAGCAGGGGGTGTTGGGCTGCCCAGGAAAACAGGGCATTGGCTGAGGTTGAGCTGGAACTGGGGCTGGTTGGGATGGTTGTGGACCAGGCCAGCATGGGGTGCTGGGCTGCCCAGGAAAGCAGGGCATGGCCTGGGGTTGGGTGGGCTGTTGGCCAGGCTGTGTCGGCCAGACAGGACCCCCTGGTTGCTTCTGACTGGGCCAGATACCATTGCTTCCCTGGGGAGTAGAATCAGAGGACGGACAGCCACACAGAGCATCAGAGAGCTGGGGGGGGGGGTCAAGATTAATAGACACACACACACAGTCAAAGATACACAAATGCACACTGGCACCGACACTCATGCACACAATCCCATACTTACAGACACAGACACACAGACACAGACAGAATACTTCCACACAATACTTCAAGAATACTGAGACAGTTCCTTTCAGGGATAGTTCTCAGTTGTTAGTTGTCAGTGTAGAGGTTGGAGGAGGTGAGGTACTTACTTCCATAGTATCTGTAAGTAAAGAGAGAACAGCATCACTACGATGTTTTATCTTCATCAGAAACGGAAGCAGTGTTGCAGCCATGGTCCCCTAACAGCAAAAAAGAATCACTCTAGCAACTCACCACCGTCAGATCATCAGGCATTCAGTTCAAGTTAATTGTTTCCCCCAGTTTCATCCCTGATTATACCAGCGTATACCAAGGGACATTAGGGAAGGACAGTCGCAGTCCCCAAGATCTAATGTACCAACTAACAGCTCAGCGGAACTAAGAAGGAATTTGAAAACATTCCTCAGTGAATGAAAATCGTCACACAACATCCCTGTATAATTGTAGAACAAGTCCCACACTACTCATATAGACAGAGTATGAAGGTCGAAGGCCACCCTAAAGACCATTGTAACACTGAAGTAAAGACCATTGTAACACCTGTACGAAATTGACATAATGTGGCACTTAATGCATAATAAAGCCCTAAGTAAGGAATGTGTATGGAACTGTGGATCTGTTGTCTGTAATCATTCTTCCACAGTCACACAAGGCACTGTCCTCTCCTCCAGGCACATCAGATTCTACAGATATCTTCTCACCAATTACATCATTACCTGATTACCTGCCCTCAGACTAGTCTTGTATGTGCTGTGCATTGTCTTTGTCTTATAGACTATAACATGACTGTGTAGAATAAGATAGGCTACCATCCTATAATAGGCCTCCAAACCATAACGGCAGTCATCCACAAATAAGTTGATTACCTGTTCTCAGTAGCTACTATAAGAAGAAACAATTCAGTTCAATCAAACATTGCTTTCTATATTTCTTTGTCATTCAGAATGGTACATTCAAGCCATAATGTCTTAGAGTTCTTAGTATTATTATGCTCAGTAGCTACTTTTTAACATTCCATTGATCAGCACAAATATTTATTTACAATAATAAAAAATACAATTGTAACAGTATGCTGAACATGTCTAATCTGTCTCATAGAAAATGTAGGCGCATCATTGTACAATTCATTTTTCTATTCAGCCAAACTTTAGGTTAGTTACACTCTAAATGCCAGGACTTTTCACACTGCAAAAGGTTGGTTTATCAAAACAGAACTTTTGGACTGCAGCATAGGGCTGAGTGCCATTTCACACTTGCACACTTTAAAGTCTGATAACACCAACCTTAGCCTTTTTTTGGGGAGGGCAAACCAATGTCAGAGATCAGCCAAAATGTCATTGTAATATTCCTTCACTAGCCTAGCGGTTAAGCACATTGGGCCAGTAACTGAAAGGTTGCTGGTTCAAATCCCTGAGGCAGCAACGTGGAAAAATCTGCCATTCTGCCCTTAAGCAAGGCAGTTAACACCCAACATCAACTGCCTCCTGGGTGCCGATGACATGGATGTCAATTAAGGCAGCCCCCCCACCTCTCTGATTCAGTTTAAATGTGGAAAACATAAGATAAGAGCTCCCATGTCAAATAAATGTCTATCTCACCAATGGGACAATACAATCTCAAACTCAGTCTCAATACATAAATTAATAAAATGTTACGTTACCTGTTACTCACTGGGCTTTTCAGGTGTAACACTGTAGAACCAGGTTGTTGCTGTGTTGTTGAGGTGACAGCTAGACAGCTATAGCAGGAATCCACACACATTTATAAGCTCCTTCATACCTTCCTTCCCCTTTTCATTTGGTCACGCCTTCATTCCCAACTCTTCTGGGAGAAACACGCCCAGGGGGAAAGAATCCCTGTCATAACATTTTCCTTATCAAATTATGTTCTTCAATCTTACTAAAGTAGATAACTATGTAAAAATGTTCAATATAAAAAAACAGTCGGCTAATATATTTATTTAATATCATATAGGCTGTCTTAAATGAAAATCCATCAATCGGATGTAGGATATAAGCAATAATTTACAGCGCCTTCACCCCTTTAATTTTTCCAAATTTTGTTGTGTTACAGCCTGAATTTTAAATGGATTAAATTGACATGTTTTGTCACTGACCTACACACAATATCCCATAATGTGATTTAATAATTATGATTTACATTTATGTTTACAAAACTGAAATGTATGGACTCACTCTGTGTGCAATAATAGTGTTTAACATGATTTTTGTATGACAACCTCATCTCTGTACCCCACACATAAATTATCCGTAAGATCCCTCAGTAGAGCAGTGAATTTCAAACACAGATTCAACCACAAAGACCAGGGAGGGTTTCCAATGCCTTTCAAAAAAGGGCACCTATTGGTAGATGGGTAAAAAGCAGACCTTGAATATCTCTTTGAGCATGGTGAAATTATGGATGGTATATCAATACACCCAGTCACTACAAAAATACAGGCATTCTTCTTAAATCAGTTCCCAGAGAGGAAGGAAACCGCTCAGTGATTTCACCATGAGGTCAATGGTGAATTTAAAACAGTTAGAGAGTTCAATGGTTGTGATAGGAGAAAACTGAGGATGGATAAAACACATTGTAGTTACTCCATAATACTAACCTAATTGACAGAGTGAAAAGAAGGAAGCCTGTATAGAATACAAATATTACAAAACATGCATCCTGTTTGCAATAAGGCACTAAAGTAGAACTGCAAAAAAAATTGGCAATGAAATTAACTTTATGTCCTGAATACAAAGTGTTTGGGGCAAATCCATCACAACACATCACTGAGTACCACCATTAGTATCTTCAAGCACGGTGGTGGCTGCATCATGTTATGCGTCTGCTTGTCTTCGGCAAGGACTTGAAAGTGTTTTACTATAAAAATAAACGTAATAGAGCTAAGCACAGGCAAAATCCCAAAAGAAAACCCGGTTCTGCTTTCCAACAGACACTGTGTCAGGCTCTGGCCATAGAGAATCCTATTGCTTCTCTATGTAGCCATGGCCAGAGTCTGACAGGTCTATGTGTGTAGTTCTATGTGGTGTTTTGTGTTGGATCCCTAATTAGAGGCAGCTGCATTGCATTGTCTCTAATTAGGGATCCTACGTAAGTGTGTTTTCGTTTTGTGGTATCGTGTTTCATTTGTATAGTTCGTCAATTTAGAGTTATCTCCTTTATTAAAAGTATGTCAAACAATTACTGCGCTGCGCCTTGGTCTGTCTTAACACCCGATCGTGACAGAATGAACCACCAAGGGACCAAGCAGCGCTATTCGGGAGAGAAGGAGAGAGAGGGAGGACAGCGTCGTGAACGGGGCTCAAGAAGGCATAAAGTCTGGTGCGCCTCGCCTGTCCGGTACGTCCCATGCCGGCTCCCTGCACCCGACCTCCGGTGCGTGCGCCCAGCCAGGTGTTTCCAGTGCCAGCTCCACGCACCCGACCTCCGGTGCGTCTCCCCAGTCTGGTACGCCCAGTGCCGGCTCCCGGCACTCGACCTCCCGTGATGGTCCAACGCCCGGAGCACCCCGTGGTGGTCCACAGCCCGGAACCTCCCGTGGTGGTCCACAGGCCGGAGCCTCTCGTGATGGTCCACAGCCCGGAGCCTCCCGTGATGGTCCACAGCCCGGAGCCTCCTTGATGGTCCACAGCCCGGAGCCTTCCGTGATGGTCTGTCTTAACACCCGATCGTGACACACTGGGAGATGAATTCACCTTTCAGCAGGACAATAACCTTAAACACATGGCCAAATATACACTGGAATTGCTTACCAAGAAGACATTGAATGTTCCTGAGTGGCCTGGTTACAGTTTTGACATAAATTGGCTTGAAAATCTTTGGCAAGACTTGAAAATGGCTTTCTAGCAATGATCAACAACCAACTTGACAGAGCTTGAAGAATTATTTAAAGAAAAAAGTGAAAATATTGTACAATCCAGGTGTGCAACGCTCTTGCAGACTTAGAAAGACTCACAGCTTTAATCGCTGCCAAAGGTGATTCTAACATGTATTGACTCAGGGGGTTTAATACTTATTTAATCAGGATTCTTGGCGTTCTCACAACCAGCTTCACCTGGATGCTTTTACATCAGTCTTGAAGGAGTTCCAACATATGCTGAGCACTTGTTGGCTGCTTATCCTTCACTGCGGTCCGACTCATCCCAAACCATCTAAATTTGGTTGAGGTTGGAACCAAAAATCTAAAATTTGGACTCCAGACAAAAGGACACATTTCCACCGGTCTGATGTCCATTGCTTGTGTTTCATGGCCCAATCAAGTCTCTTCTTCTTATTGGTGTCCTGTAGTAGTGGTTTCTTTGCAGCAATTCGACCATGAAGGCCTGATTCACACAGTCTCCTCTGAACAGTTGATGTTGAGATGTGTCTGTTAATTGAACTCTGTGAAGCATTTATTTGGGCTGCAATCTGAGGCTGGTAACTCTAATGAACTTATCCTCTGCAGCAGAGGTATTTCTGGGTCTTACATTCCTGTGGCGGTCCTCATGAAGCTGGTTGAGAGAATGCAATGAGTGTGCAAAGCTGTCATCAAGGCAAAGGGTAGCTACTTTGAAGAATCTCAAATATAAAATATATTTTGATTTGTTTAACACTTTTGGTTACTACGTGATTCCATATGTGTTAATGTCATAGTGTTGATGTCTTCATTTTTATTCTCCAATGTAAAAAATAGTGCAAATAAAGAAAAACCTTTGAATGAGTAATATTCCAAACTTTTGGCCGCCAGTGTACAAATAAAACATGTAGAAAAATATGTAAAACGTTTTCCTTAAAGTATAAGTTTTTGAAAATTCTAATGTTACTGTCCCCACTACAACAACAATATAAAAATATCCCTATAATAACAAAAAGCACTTCCCTGATGCTCTCAAATTGTCATGGGTGTGGCTGGAATGCAACAACCCTTTTTGAGAGTGCGAGAGAGAGAGAGAGAGAGAGAGAGAGAGAGAGAGAGAGAGAGAGAGAGTGAGCGCAACACTGACACAATATTTAAATGTTGCCATAGAAACCAGGGAATTTTGACTGCGTTCGGTTCTGTTGTATGTGTGTGTGAGTGTGTGTGTGTGCGTGCGCCTACGTGTGTGTAAGTATATGTATGTGTGAGTGCATGTGTGTATATGTGTGTGTGTGTGTGTGTGTGTGTGTGTGTGTGTGTGTGTGTGTGTGTGTGTGTGTGTGTGTGTGCACACATGCGTGCGTGCGTGTGTGGGTGTTAGGAGTGAGAAGTGCTAACCAGGGGGAACTGTCATGTCCAAAGTGTCTCTCAAAACACTGGTTTTCATTTAATTAGCACGACCCAAGTTTACAAACGTAACGAACAGGGATGGCCTCTGAGTCTGCTGTGGTTAACATGGTTGACATTGCTCAGCAGCCAGTCATGAGACTGTGTCTCACAGACACTAACTAACTCCCTGACATGCCCTGACATGGTCTCTGTGCCAGGGACAGTAATGTCATTACAACAGACAGATACCTCCACTGTGTCAGAGCTGGGGTTGGTTCACTGTGCAGTTAGGGTGAAAAGTCTGTCTCATTACATTGAGTATGTAACACACCATAAGAGGGGCCAGTCTAACAGTTCTCCTGTTAACGGTGATGAACATAATCAACTCTGTTGATCCATCTCTCAAAATAAAATTTCAGTGTTAACCCTCCCGCAGTAAAGCTATTCCTGGAGATGTTTATTTTAATACCTGAATTAAAATGATTGCTAAAAAATATAAACAATGTTGAATGTTTTTATAATCTCTCAGATTGAGTTTGGTCCCAGTTGTCAATCCTAACCCTTCTCTCCATCCATGATCAGTTTATCTGTAGATATTGAAACCCCTTCCACCTATAACATCTTACCCCTAGCAGTAACCTCTATCTGTAGGTATGGAAATCTAGCCTGGAAAAATAGCTTTTTGTGCTGTCCTGCCTCTTGTATGTCGTCCTGTGTAGCTCAGATGGTAGAGCGTGGCGGTTGCATCGCCAGGGTTTTGGCTTCTATTCCCACAGGGGACCAGTACGAAAAAAGTATGAACATGTATGCACTAACTAACTGTAAGTCGCTCTGGATAAGAGCATTTGCTAAATGACTAAAATGTCATAATGTCATGCCAAACAATGACCATAGGAGTTGGCAAGACATTGCAAATAGTTCTGGGATCAGGCTAATGGAAATCCCTTGCACCTAACTTCTGGCAACTAAGGGCTCTATCACATCCACATCATGGAAGTTCAGCTTTACAGTGTGATTGAAATTTAAAGGCAATGTTTCCGCTTTAGCGAGACTGCATTCACTTAAAACGCTGCATGTGTCGGCTCAATCAGAAATTACCTTTACATTTCTATCACGGAATCTCTAACAGGGCTGTTGTGGTGACCATATTACCACCACACCGGCAGTCAAGAGTCAAGAAGGCAGTCAAATTCCATGTGACCATTTAGTCACTGCTAATTAGGCTTCTCCAATCGCTGATGCTGCGGATGGTCATTAGTTGCCTACCAAACTTGCTAACTGCCTGGTACTCAGCACTCTATTGTCCCTCTAATCACTCTGACATCAATGCAAATGTGTTCGAAAATCGAATCAAACACTTCTTGAGAGCCATGAGCTCATGTTGTGCAACATTTCTATAGGCTATGCAATTGCGCGAGAAAACAGAATGATGGCCTCTACTAAAAAGAGGAGGATCCCATCAACTTCTATAGTCTAGGCCTACTATATTTATTTCTCAACTTTCCTTTTCTTTACAACAGGAGTATAGCCTACCTGGCTGGCAGGAAAATGAACCACGGGAAAATACTTTCCCTGCCCCTGTTTCGAGACAGGTGCATGATAATGGTCCATTCTAAATCAAATCAAATTTCACATATATATTATTTAGTATATGTAAAGACAAGATTAAATCAAGAATAGTCGGATGGGTGACAATATTAGATTATCACTTGTGAATTATACCCAGCATAAGAAACTGCATTTATTTTTCAACTTTTTCTAATCATAGTCGCTCACCTCATGTACCCAAGCCCATAGGCCTATAACTAAAGTGGCCAAATCATTTCTTATAGTTAAGCACATTAATCCACTTATAAAAGGGTTTAGAGCCTGACTGGCATACATACAGTGCATTCTGAAAGTATTCAGTGCCAACTTCTGTTTGGTAGACTCCTACCCATTTGGGCTACAAACTAAGAGGAGATTCTCACGAACACGATGGTGTTCTCCTTTTTGCTCTACAACCCCCATAAGTTCAAAACCTTGTTTCTCATGATACATTTTTGGACCGTCTTTTTTGTCATTTATGAATGTGTTATATAATGTGTTTCTCTGGGCTTTGGTAGCAAAGGCCAACATTTATATTTTATCAAATACTTTTAAATAAATATCAAATAAATACATTTTTAATATTTGCGCTTAATAGAACACTTCATCAACTGATGTCTTCAGTCAGTTCTTAGACATAAAATATGTTTATTTACATATGCATGCAACAGTATAGAGACTGAAAGTGTGTTTTCCAAAACAACATATTTGTCTTGAAATAACAAAATCAAAACTTAAAACAGTATAATTTGTTTTCTAATGAGAAGATTTCTTTTGCAAAAATGAACAAACAACCCCCAAAACTTAGAATACATGTCACAAAACTAGCTAAATCCATCAAAACAATATAATTTGTCATCATGAGAAGATCATTTCACGATTTATTAGATAATGGCTCAACATATTAACCATCCACGTTACATCGTGCTAAGAACAGCCCTTAGCCGTGGTATATTGGCCTCGAAGGACCACACCCCCTCGGACCTTATTGCTTTAATAGACCATCCTTTTCTATGAAAAATAGTAAATGGTATGAGATGGTAATTATACATTTTATAGAAATTAGCTATTATTTTTCTCGTAATTAGGATCAAATGCTAAATCAGGAAGGTATAAAAAACTAAATTGGATACTGTTTGGAATTGCTAACATGCTCCATGCTGCATATTGTAATGCTGTTTTAAAATGTTTATAATGCAGCATAAATTAAGTCAAGTCAAGTCCATCAAAAGTATTCAGAACCAAGCAGGTAGTTATGGTATTACAAACCAAGCATAGATAGTAAGGCCTATTGTATATTGTCTGCAATACTAGACTTGGCTGACAAAGCCCTCCTAAAGAATGATTGGGCCTCTGATCAATTAAATGTCCTTTTTATATATTTTCATCTACATTACATTGTTTCGAAAATTGACAACGTTGTTCAAGAAACTGAGAAAAACGATATATTGCCAGCTGTATTTTATATTCAGTCTACACAAGACTCAGAGCCTTTTTCAAAACAGTAAATGCATTTTCAAAATGTAGTTGCCTTCTCAAAACATCAAATAAATTTAAAAGAACATAACTGTCTGCATAAAGATGAACACAAAATACATACATACCTCTTGAGTCAAGCTGACAAACAGAAAGTTACACATCAAATCAAATATGGTTCACCATCAAAAAGAATAATGTAAAATGTGCAGGATTCATTCATCGGTATCATCACAATCCAATTCCATGTAAGCTTTTACACTGTAGGTTTGTAGACTCAGGAAAGGGGAATTCAGTGCAGGAACACAACTGATATGAATGGACAGGCCTCAACCTACACCAAAGCAAAGCTCTGTAATGGATGCTCATGTTGGAGATGATGAGTTAGAAAAACATTTTAAAATAGACGGTCCCCATTGCTTAGCTTTTTCCTTATATTATGCATGATTTGGCACTAATAGAGCCATTTACAATTTTGTGCACCTATATTTGCTGATTGCTGGAAACATTGAACACATTTGCAAAATTTTCTCTTCTGATGAAAGCAATGTGTTACAGTAGAGAACAATGCTGAAGTGTTTTGTCCGAAGATCACATATATTTGCACATGGACTGACTAAGTGGGCATTAATGCAGTACTGTGTGTGCACCACAGAAGGAGCACAGCTCATCATCACCATCATCATCATCATCATCATCATCATCATCATCATCATCATCATCATGAAACAGGTGCATATTATGAATTGTATGTATTTAGCATATGCACGGTGTTGTATAATGTATAGTGATGCCATGGGTGTGGGTGTCATGGTATCGTATCCACGTTGACGTAGGTGAGGATGACATCATGGAGGATGTTGATGCGATCAATCTGGTTGAGTTCTCTGACGCGGTGTTTGAACTCAAACAGCTGAGCTCCATTCACAGCCACCTTATACTCCTCAGACGTAATCAGAATCTTCATCTGAGGGGGGGAATGAAATAAAGTGTAATTTAATCGCAGACATTATCGAAAGTGGAACAGTACAGGCTACAGTAGCACTGCCTCAATGGAAGTTCCTACTGACCTCGAAGGACTGTCCTGCCATGAAGGGGAAGCCTCCCTGTGTGTGCCTCTCCTCTTTCCCCCAGCACTCTCCCACCTGGGTGTTCCTCACCACTGCCTGCTTGCCCCTGTCATTGAACCGAGGGTTGAGGTGGAAGGCGATGTCGTTACCTCGTAGGAAGTTTACTGTGAACCTGGAGGGGATACGATCAATTAAAACAGTTTATTGATTGATAAAAGCACAGGCCAAGACATTTGATAGTGAAAACAAGCCACAGGCATCAAGTTGATAGTCCCATTCTTTCAGGACTGTGATGTACCTAAGGCAGCTGATATGTTCGGAACAGTCAACTTTACAGATTTATTACATCAGTTGTGTTCAAATAACATACTGGTAATGTGTACATCTAAGGGATAAGTCAGGGATCTTGTTAATAATCACAGTAAACAACAGGAACCATCGTAGATGATTGTAAAGTGTGAACTCACTGCTTAGCGTTTGGTTTGACCTGGCCCATGATAGTCATCATCATCTTGTCGTAGATGCCTCTTTGTAGGTTCAGGTTGTAGGGCACATTCTATACACCAACACAAAACACTGACATTTAGTATATGGCTCTGTCTTCACACCAACACAATATTCTTGCCAATTCCCTCCCTCCATCTCTCTCTCTCTCCTTCCCTCCACTAAAGATACACTACAGCTTCTCTAGACCCTACTCCTTGTCTCTCACCAGATGTCCAGCTAGGGTTGGAGTCCACTGTGGAGCAGGTGTGAAGCCACCTGGGTTCTGACCAGGCCAACCAGACTGGCTACCTGGATCCTGACCAGGGCTGAATGGCCATCCAGATCTGCCTGGATTAAGGCCTGGGTTCTGACCAGGCCAACCAGACTTACCAGGGCTAAAAGGCCATCCAGACCCTGGGTTAAAGCCTGGGTTAAGTCCTTGGGTAACTGGCCACCTTGGGGCACTAGGCTGGCTGGGGACTTGGGAAGAATCCGGGGCTGGGGCTAGAGGTTGTGAAGTCTGGGTTGCAGGCTGGGGTTGGGGAGGCTGGGGCTGGAATTGAGGAGGCTGGGGTCCAGGCCAGCACGACTGGCAGGGATGGGATGGGGATGGTTGGGGTGGTTGTGGTTGGGGACCAGGCCAGTTTTGGGCTGAAGCTGGGGCTGGTTGGGATGGTTGTGGCCCAGGCCAGCATGGGGTGTTGGGTTGCCCAGAGCAGCAGGATGGAGGCTGGCCGGGCTGTGTCGGCCAGGCAGGACCCCCTGGTTGGTTCTGACTGGGCCAGATGCTGTTGTTTCCCTGGGGGGTAGAACCAGAGGACGGACAGCCACACAGAGCATCAGAGAGCTAGGGGGACAAGAAGGTTATACACATACACAGTCAGAGACACACACACATGCACACATGCACACATGCACCCTGAAACCCTCATGCATGCATACACACACACACACACACACACACACACACACACACACACACACACACACACACACACACACACACACACACACACACACACACACACTCATGCACACATACAGTGCACGCACAGGTCTATTCAGATATGACATTCAAGGATTCAATAAATATTTCAGAATACTTGAATAATAATGGTTAAATATTTCAAGAGTACTGAGACAGTGAGAGCTGTGATCTCAGTTTTTAGTTGTCAGTGTAGAGGTTGGAGGTGAGGTACTTACTTCCATAGTATCTGTAAGTACAGAGAGAACAGCATCATCACCATTTTTCATCTTATCAGAAATAGAAGCATCATTCAGTGCTATAATTGAAAGTAATCACTAGAAACTCACCACTGTCATTGTTCTAATAAAGTATTGACATGACATGCCACCTGAGATCTTACACATTCCCCACAGTTTCAATCCTGATCAATGATTGACATTAGCTAGAGGGACAGCTATTCTATATATGACCACTAGATGGCCCCATTCATCAGTCCCTAAAGTACCAACTGACAGCAAAAATGTGCAGGAGTTTTGGAAACATTCCTAAGTAAATTCAAATAGGCTAATAAACTCAATGCCTCTGGTATATTGAATACCGAGTCCCACACTACTCATACACTGAATATGAAGTCCATTGTAACACTTGGAGCAAATCGTCATTTGGCACTATAAAGTCCTCAATATCGAATGTGTCTTAAACAGTGTAAATCATTCTACACCAGTCACACAAGACTGGTGTTGTCCTACCCTCTTAGCACAGCAGATTCCACAGATAACTGCTCACCAATTACATCATTACCTGATTACCTGTCCTCAGACTAGTCTTGCATTTGCTGTGCATTGTCTTTGTCTTATAGACTATAACATGACTGCAATTATGATATGGATGCGTAGAATAAGATAAGCTACCATCCTATAATAGGCCTCCAAACCATAACTGCAGGCATGCCCAAATAAGTTGATTACGTGTTCTCAGTAGCTACTATAAGAAGCAACAATTCAGTCTTTGGCTCTGTATATTTCTTTGTCAAATGACAGAGGTCAGCCATCACTTCATTTGAATATTCTATGTCTCATCAAATAGGATTACACTCCGTTTGATATATATATCAAATCAAATTAACGTTATTTAAATTGCGTCACACTTAATACTACATCAATAAAATAAGGTAAGAGCTCCCTGGTCAGATGTCTAACAATTCAGATTTTCTGGATCTCAGTCTCAAATTGACTAACCTGGATGAATAGAAAATACATAAATTAGTCAAATGTTACATTACCTGTTACTCACTGGGCTTTTCAGGTGTAACACTGTAGAACCAGGTTGTTGCTGTGTTGTTGAGGTGACAGCTAGACAGCTATAGCAGGAATCCACACACATTTATAAGCTCCTTCATACCTTCCCTTTTTCGTTTGGCCACGCCTTCATTCCCAACTCTTCTGGGAGAAACACGTCCAGGGGGAAAGAATCCCTGTCATAACATAAAGAAATGTATCGATCTACTCTTGATATTGTGTACCATATCTTGATAAGGGGGTTATCAAGATATGGTACACAATATCAAGAGTAGATCCGATACATTTCTTTATTATCAAGTAACCCTGTGAGACCCCCGGTTGTAAAAATGCAACAGGTCCTTCAACTCATGTCAAACACTACATCGTTAATTTCCATAGACCCAGCTGTACCTCATAGTAGGATTTGTTGTGTGTCCTGTCTTCTTTAAGATGTGGTGATTATGTCGATTTTTTTATTTTATTGAGAACCAGACATTCTGAGACAGAGCTAGATGTACTTTTTTAAGTGCTGCAAAAACAGATTAGCAAAAATGCTTGGGTCTCATGAAAATCCATCAATCGGATGTAGTATATAAGGCAAGACTGGTGACTAGTTTTGGAAATGTGCTTTTGGTGAATAATGCCGTAGTGCAAGCATTATTAGAACTGTTGGTTGATTAAGAAATTGAAATTGAAATTGACATAATTGAAAGAATGATGGGGTGGCTGGAATGAAACAATCAACAGAGACGCCAGAACACATTTAGAGAGAGAGAGAGAGAGAGAGAGAGAGAGTACAAACAACACATGACACAAGGTTTAAATGTTGCCATAGAAACCAAGAAATCTTGTGTGTGTGTGTGTGTGTTTTTCCCAGTGTGTGCCTGCGCGTGCATTCCTGAGTGTGTGGTGTTAGAAGTGAGACATGGTAATCAGAGGGAATTTAACTCTCATTTCCAAGACAAGTCCAAGGTGTCTCCTACCCAACTCTAATCCTAACCTCACAAACACACACTGATGGGCTCTGAGTCTGCTGTGGTTAACATGGTTGACTTCATTGCTCAGCAGCCAGTCATGAGACTGTGTCGCACAGACACTAACGAACTCCCTGACATGCCCTGACATGGTCTCTGTGCCAGGGACAGTAATGTCATTACAACAGACAGATACCTCCTCTGTGTTGGAAGGAGCTTTAGAGTCAGGCCGCTGGTTGGTACCCTGTACTGGTGGAAAATATGTCTCACTGCATTGAGTCTGTAGCTGCATCCAAATTCCCTTTATAGTGCATTACTTTTGACCAGGGCCCATAGGGAATAGGGTTCCATTTGGGATATACACTGTATCTCAATAGAAGAGGGGCCAGTCTAACAGCTGGTAACGGTGATGAACATAATCAACTCTGTTGATCTAGCTCTCAATGTAAAAGTTGATAACTGAAGCATAAACAATGTCAAAGGAATTTTATAATCTCCCAGATTAATATTCGTCCCTGTTGTCAACCTTAATCCCTCTCTCCATCCATGATAAGATTATGATCCCTGTAATATCTATCTGAAGGTATGGAAAACCCCTGTACCTGTAACCTCTGATTCCTAGTTGTAACTGTTAACGGTCTGTAGATATGGGAACATTTAGCCCTGTACCAGAACTGGTCGTGCTGTCTTGCCACTCATATGTAGTCACACCAAACAATGACCATAGGAGTTGCCAAGACATCACAAACAGATCTGGGATCTATCTAATGGAAATCCCCTGCACCTAACCTCTGGCAACTAAGATGTATTTTTCTAATTCAATTCCTAATTCCTGTAGATAGTATGGTATTGAGGTGGAGAGTCATGGTCAAACTAACTCTCTGATAAACAGATCAATGGTGTCCACGGTAACAACAACACAACAAACATACATTCCCAACCTGGCACACTCACTGTGTTAGTTCTCTTTGATAAGATTAGCTGTAATTTGAGTTGAGAAATCTAGGAAATTTCTATGGGGTATGAATAGACATACTGGGAATTGGAAAAGCCATGGACCTGGTCTATCTAGGTGAATTGTTTTTATTTCTATGGATACCTCAACTCCTATGTACACTGTTTTACCTGTGCTTTGGTCAGTAAACAGTAGTCATTCGGGTTATAGTCACTATATTGACACTGCTCTGCTAGCCCCTGGAATCCTGACTGACTGCACAGTGACCATGTGGCCAACTGGGTCAATACATTCACGCATGGAATGGATAACGCGCATCCGCTTTAGCGATTTTCATGAATTAAGCAATAGCAACTTTTCTGCATGGAAAAGAGCTTGCAGTACATCCACTACACCACTAGATGACACTATACTGTAGTAGCGTCCTGGGTTTAGGTTGCCCTTAGGCACAGATCTAGGATCAGCTTACCCAGCTCTCTCCTTGGTGTTACATTGCCCACATTACTGTCCATTTCCATGTACATTGGACTGATATGACTAAAGACTCACAGTCAGGATATCATTGGAATGCATGGACAACCATTACACAGCTTGCCTTTCAATGATTGGATAATGCAGTAGAACAAAATTTAATACACTTTATGTCAACCTGCGCCTGGCAGGCTATGTTCCATCCTCTCAAGTGTAGTCATCGGCCGTCAACGAGTGCATGATAACATATAGACACACACACACATCCAGCATGGCTGCGTGAACGCAAGAGAACACCCCGCAGGAGGACCTCAGCTTGCCAGCTGTGACCCACAATGCCGTGCATTTGGTGGCTGAGGGTTGCAGGGCACATGAGGGCCACAGGCGTGTGTATGTGTGTGTGTGTGTGTGTGTGTGTGTGTGTGTGTGTGTGTGTGTGTGTGTGTGTGTGTGTGTGTGTGTGTGTGTGTGTGTGTGTGCGTGTGTGTGTGTGTGTGTGAACTTTCCTGAATTACTTGGACATCGGGTCCCCACATTTCTCACGCCGAATAGCCTGAAGCCACAGGGCTCTTCTGGCAGGCTTTATTTCCCTACGTGGGAGCATTGCGAACCGTAGGTTGGGATTTTCTACCTGGTTACATATACATTGATTGAACAACAAATCAGCTTTTCAGGATATTTAGTTATTTCTGTATAACTTAAAATCAACGACGAAGTTGGCTCTTTGGTGGTCAATGGTAAAGAATGTTTGCTATACCCAATTTGTGGGAGTGGTCGAGGGGAATCCCTTCTTATGACGTGAATATAGACTTGGAGTATGGATTCTATTTCTATGGGTTGTACTGATAACAAAATAAAAAGGTGTCTGATGTCACAATGATAAGGTTTCTGATGTCACAATGAGAAGGGTTCTGATGTCATAATGATAAGGTTTCTGATGTCACAATGAGAAGGGTTCTGATGTCATAATGAGAAGGTTTCTGATGTCATATTGAGAAGGGTTCTCGTGTCATAATGATCTCACTTCAATGAGAATATTGTAATTATCAGAACCGTTCTGATGTCACAATGAGAATGATGAAACAAAGCCAGGCATGATGGCCCATAGATGGTCGTAGGCTATGACTGAGTGATGTTGAGCTCAGGCAGCTGAGAGAGGAGAGGCTCTTTTCCTGTCCTTATCTGCCTCAGCACGTCACCAACCTCATCAGCCCCAACCCCTCAAAGCCTCTCAAGCCAACATCACTCCCTAGCTCACCCCCTATTTCCCCCCAGCTCTCTATCCTTCTCACCCTCCTCAAGCCCCGGCCACCCTGCTGGGTGTAGCTGGAGGTGACAAGACACAATAAGATCTCATGGTCTCACTTCTCAGGTCTCAGTATTCAACATTTGTCCATGGTAGGATAAACGTCTACGGGTGAAGTGAAAGTACACTGTAACGAAAAACTCATTTATATGGTCATTTTGGGTATATATCAACAGTAAATACTGTGAAACGTTATACTGCATCATACTGTAAAGTATGTTGCATTGTGGCAAAGCTTGGTGGGCATGGAAAGAATAGTGGTATTTTGAATGGCACTGTAATTCCATCCCGCAGAATACAGTATCTGTACTGTACCAATTTATTTCCTATGTGGTAGTAGTGCCCCATCAATTTAAAATGTTTAGGGGACGGATTTGAGTAACAGCAAGTCTTCAACCTTAAATGGTTGAGTATTTGCCTGTCTATTTTGCCCAGTAGTCACTGAGTGCCAGTTTGGAAGCCTTTGTAATGCCTCTAGAAGTGCAAGTAAACACATTACTAGCAGCCAACCTACTTGCACCAATCCCTTGTAATTACAGTAAAATACTGTGAAATACAAACCTCGCCCCTCAATGATTTTGATTCATCCATACATTCATTAATTCATTATGATTACGGTAGCATTAACTTTTTACAGTATAATACAATACATTTTAAGGTTTTGTATTGTGCATCATTACACAGTACCTGCTTTGATACCTCATTTATATTACAGTAGTTGTACTACAATAGAAAATACAGAAATATACTTGCCAGGAGCTGCCTATAAGCTAATGTCAAATTCACGGCAACTCCTTGACAGTGTAGGCAAGGGTTAAGATTGGTAAAACAGAAAAGACTTGACGGTTAAGCACAAAAAAATTGACGGTTAAGTTTAGGCATTAATTGGTTGAGGTAAGGTTTTTTTTTTTTTTTTTTTTGGTTGAGGTAAGCGTTAAGGTTTGGGATAAGGAGAAATATTAAACAAGTGCCCAGCACTGGGTTTGAACTGGCAATCCTCAGAGCTGAAGTACATGGTTTAAGCACTTCCTCTATCCCCATCCACAATGCCCTAGCAAGCCGTGAGCCTACTAGAGGGTAATATGTTCTCATGTTGCCCCTAGTGGACGGCATTGAAGGCATCTCCCGATGTCCAAATCTTGAATACTGAAGTCTATCTGGTGTGATCTCGCTTGAAAACAAGCAGTAGAGATCGGTAGGCTATGACACACAGAGAAAGAGAGCTCTGAAGAAGGTGCAGCAGATCAGCCATAACTATTCTATTCTATTGTATCATATCATATCATATCCCAATCCTATTCTTTCCTGTCCTATCCTATGGTGTGTCTGTGGTGTAGAAACATAAACATTGTCGTTCTGTGTTCTCAGCAGTAGTGACCTCGTTATGGCCAGCTAGAGGATAGAGAGCCACGGCCATGCGTGATCATGGGAGATTGTTTAGCTGGGCAGAATAAAACAGCCTCCCCAAATATCAAGGCTCAGAACACTGTCCTTGGTCCATCTTGACACTGTATGGTCTGTATGGGTGTGTGTGTCTGTGTGCATGCAAGTGTTAAGTGTACCCATTTATTTATTATTATAATTATTATTTAACTAGGCAAGTCAGTTAAGAACAAATTCTTATTTACAATGACGGCCTACACCGGCCAAACTTGGACGACGCTAGGCCTATTGTGCACCACCCTACAGGACTCCCAATCACGACTGGTTGTGATACAGCCTGGATTTGAACCAGGGTGTCTGTAGTGACACCTCCAGCACTGAGATGCAGTGCCTTACACCGCTGCGCCACTTGGGAGCCCTAAATGGCCATTAAAGAGGGATGACTTGTGATGTCACTTGTGTAAAATCTCTGTTCCCTCTTCTCAGCCAATGGCAGGGCTTTAAAAAAAAATCAGCGTGAGGCTATTAGGCAGAAGAGAGCATCTGGGGAGGAGCAGGGTCAGCCAGTTCCAAAGGGTTGTGTGTGTGTGTGTGTTTATTGTGTGTCAACTCCAAAGCGGCTGCGGTGGCATTACGCCCTTATAAGCCCTGGGCCTTGTTCCAATACTCTTAAACTGCATACGCCCTCCTCAGTTTCATCCTCCCTTCATCCTTCCTAGAAGTAATCCCTGGACCCTCGTCAGACATGGCTGAATTGGTGAAAGAAAATCATTGCAGTGAATGCTAATCTGAAAACCTAAATCAATCAGTCAATCAATCATTCCTTCAAATGGTAGCTGCTTGTACTGTTGCTTCCATGAATGTGGGTCAGTTTTGCATTTTTTACTCCTAATGATTAGGTTTAGGATTAGGAATGGGTAAACTGATCCTAGATCTGTGCCTACAACCCAGGCAGCATCTGCCCAGAGCTCTCCCAGAGAGAGATGATTTAACTTGGAAAGAGAGGGGATGGAAGAAATGTCTGCTGTTGCCATAGGGACAGGAAGCAAGCCATCCACAGTGACCTGGGGATTTTAAGACCCCTTTGATGGAGCCTGTTTATTTTACTGACATGGAAAGAGTTATTTGAAGCATGTTTGAAAAGTTTATGTTGGATTTAGTTGATGTGCATTAGCCTCTGATCCACTCACTGACTCATGTTTAATTATTTACAAAGAAATCAGAGGATTCGATGACATTTCTCCTCTTTTTTTAGAAAAAGCATACTTTGTGTTTAACATAAATGTTAAATGAGACTGTTTATAATCCCACACTTTTTGCCAATTTATGTATGACTAAATTACATGTATTAATTCAACCTTTATTACAAGATGTAATGTTGGATTCACCTGTCCAGTTTATATATGCAGTCTGTATTTCATATGTGTGGCTGCCCCCCTAGTGGCCAGTGACAACAAAACAAGTGGTTTATTCAAAACAAAGCTCACAACACAAAACAAAAACAACATATTGACCTATATCATACTGTATTAGCTACCATTGAAATGTTCTGTAATTTCTCTCTTAAGCCTCTTTATTTACATAATGTCTTTGAATGAAACTTTGAAACTAACTTCTATTGTTGATAAACCTGGATTGTCCTTCCAGAGATACAGTATACAGTATATATATAGAGAGATATATAGAGAGAGCATAATGGCCTCAGGCATGTTGCAATCACAATCTGGCACAGTTGATATAGTCAGCTGTGCATTTTCATAAGTCATGTGATATAGGCATAAGTGATTCCTGGTAGAAGTTATTGACAGGATCAGATCTTGGCATTACTTAATTAGATTGAAAGAGGGTTCTTTGCAGTTCGCACAACATATAAAGTCCCAGGTGCATGGTGGGTCAACCAGCACACTGGTTGGTCTATACTGTATGCTATAGGCCTATGCCAGTATGCAGGGGTGGACTGGTCTGGGCTGGTCTATTTTTAGCCTTGTGGGTCTGTTTAACTTGTTTGTTTTTTTGAGCAAAATTATAATTATCTGGCTAATAACGGGGGTCCTCGAGGGGAAACAACGGGCCGGTGTGGGGGCTTCAAGGGAAAAAAGGGTCCGGTTTGTCAGAAATGCCAGAGCCAATTTATGGTCCCAGTCCGCATCTGCCAGTGTGTTTGAGTTTATTTTACTAGCACTGTTTTACTTGCCATGTCCTTTGTTGTGGGGATTCCCTCTCCTATCTCAGCCAATAGAAATGGTTCCTTTTGCAGCCATTTGAGGGTGATGCTAAAGAGCCATAATAAGTGGGCTAGCAACTGCCTGAAATAGGCCTGAGCTAGAGACTGGAAGGATGAAGTGACAGGGGCTCACATTCCCTGAGAGAGAGCTGGGGAGAGGCGGAGGAGGGGAGGAAGAGGAGGGACGGGGAAGAAAAAAGAGAAAGGAGGGTGAGTAGGAAAGGGAGGAAAGTGGGAGGATGATGCTGTCTCACACACATGTACACATGCATATACACACACTTCCCACCAGTCAAAGGCCTGAGGTGCTGCCGAAGTGGGAGGTCTACACTCGTCCCTTCAGACACTGGGACAGCCCCTAACATGCAGAAAGACACATTTCAGTTGAATGCATTTAGTTGTACAACTGACTAGTATCCCCCCTTTCCCTAACTGCATGCCAACACAGGCTGAGATCAATGCGGGGCCTGACACTGTCAACTAGCAGGGATGTCACACTTTACAATAGCAGAGTGAACGCTGGAAGTATGGTTCAGCTTACTGAGTCCCACAGTTAGAATATGATCAAGATATATAATGAATAGCCCATTTATCAATTCAGTTAAGCAGTGCCTATCTGGACTAATAATCAATCACTCAATCTGACCTCCAATGACAGACAACTGGCTAACATTGATTCATAGATAGATTGAAGTCCTAAAATCCATCCACCTCACTGATATTATGAGAACAAGTTGAGTTACAAATATATTATAACGTGACCACTAATGACGACCTTCAAAGTCCCTTTCATCATACTATCTTATCATAATCATTATTTCTTCCAGTCCTGTTATGCAAGGGTTATATCAGATCGATGTGCTGCATTGTTTTGTGCTCATCCTCAGAATTATAACAATTCGATATAAAGCCTCCAGATGATTCTGGCGTTGCCCCAGTGATGCGACGGCGTTTACGTTGCCAGCCGGGCCACATCAAAGCCAAACACCATTAGTGTCGTCACTGGTTCACACTCAAACCCAGATACGTCATGGATGGACCACTTTCGACTTATTCCCCTTTTTTTCAATTGTATTTCTCACTGGCTATCGCTTATTCCCATTTAGCCTATTTGTCCTGGAAGTCTTTTGGCATGTGAATACCATGAACAGCTGCAACGTTGAATAATCATGTTACCGATTATAGCTCTCAATACATAAACATAAAATAAACGTCGGCTTCATTAGCCTGTAGGCCTATAACAATCTGTGTCACTCCTGCTGCACGTTTCACCTAAAGGAGGGCGTTGCATTGACTATATTGCGACCACATTTTACTGTTACACTGAAAACGAAATAATAGCCTAGGCTACATTATTTATTTTAAATCTAATTTGTACTACCCCCTTAATATTTCGCGGCCGAATCCTCTTCCAACGGTCAACCGCGCGCCACTCTAGAAATACAGGTACTCTAATTTCTGACGACCGCTCTAAGCCCCACTCCTCTCCTCTCCACAACACCCCGGATGTAAGCTGCACACAGCCGTTGCTCCATACAGTACTGTACGGCGCAACTCAGTAGCACCGCGGAGAGACATTAACATGGCGCTGACAGCCACATAACGGTACTCACCATAATAATCATAATAACTAGACCAAATATAGCGGCGGGACATGTGAGCGGGTCAACCTCAAGACAGCAGGTAAGTGCAGTTTTAGTATTCGATAAACGCTCTGCGATGTGCCATTTTGTGAAATATGGTATGCAGAAAACCGCTCTCTATAATAGCGAAATAAGGGTTAGCTCTATCCCTCCTATTTAGTTGCCTAGGCTTATAGTTCTACAGTTTAACACCACGGGCACTGATAGCCGTTTGTTCTTCTCTACAAGACAGTCAGGAATATCCTACATATATGTCGTTGGGAGCGAGCGTATGTTATCATGGCTACAGGCTGTAGGGTTGGATACGTGCGACGACCGCTGTCCTTGGTGTTGAAACGGGGTGCGCACCTCCCCGAGAAATGCTGTCTGCATTTTGTAGCCTAAATAGACGATAGTCAGTGGCTGCATATGGAGCACGGATGTTTGTTTGTTGTCAAGGGGTCATATTCATAAGTAGTGTTTGATATTATCCTTGGTGGCAATAAGGATGTTATTTTACCAGACGGGCCGTGTAGGCTATGTATGATGATTGTGATGTTGGAGATTCAGTAGTTCAGTAGGCTAGTACAGTAGGCTACAGTAGGCGGTTTGGTTGAACAGATGGTGAGTTAAATGTGTCTCCAGGATTAGAAGGTGTGTAGAGGGAAATTAAAAGTGGTATGCTGCTGGGGTCCAGTTCTTAGCCTAATCCTGCTATAAAGGACTGGATAGAAGGCTAATTTACATAAGAACAGAATGTAGCCTATTCCTCTTGAGTGTCATTGGCACATAGTAATGTTGCAAATCAATGACAGGTAGGTCTAAATAATAATAATAATGATATTAATGATAATAATGTAATTACATTGTAATAGTCCTTTTTATATATTTTACACTCCAGTTTTAGTGTGAGGATATTAATGAGTTCCTGCAGCTATTTTGTTGTGACTGTTTTAAACTGATGTCATGTGGCTCATCTTCAGGAGAAGGCCTTGATTCAATAACACTATTACCACAGTGGCACCATTCTTCAAATTAGTGGATTTGGCTTTTTCTGCCACATCTGTTGCTGACAGGTGTATCAAATCGAGCACACCCCATGCAATCTCCATAGACAACCATTGGCAGTAGAATGGCCTTATTGAAGCGCTCAGTGACTTTCAACGTGGCACTGTCATAGGATACCAGCTTTCCAACAAGTCAGTTTGTCAAATTTCTGCCCTGCTAGAGCTGCCCCGGTCAACTGTAAGTGCTGTTATTGTGAAGTGGAAACGTCTAGGAGCAACAACGGCTCAGCCACAAAGTGGTAGGCCACACAAGCTCACAGAACAGGACCGCTGAGTGCTGAAGTGCGTAGCGTGTGTAAAAATGGCCTGTTCTAGGTTGCAACACTCACTACAGAGTTCCAAACTGCCGCACACAAGCCTAAGATCACCATGTGCAATGCCAAGCGTCGGCAGGAGGGCCATTGGACTATGGAATGATTAATCACGCTTCACCATCAGTCCGATGGATGAATCTGGGTTTGGCGGATGCCAGGAGAACGCTACCTGCCCCAATGCATAGTGCCAACTGTTAAGTTTGGTGGAGGAGGAATAATGGTCTGGGGCAGTTGTTCATGGTTCGGCCTAGGCCCCTTAGTTCCAGTGAAGGGAAATCTTAACGTTACAGCATACAATGACATTCTAGATGATTTTGTGCTTCCAACTTTGTGGCAACAGTTTGGGGAAGGCCCTTTCCTGTTTCAGCATGACAATGCCCCTGTGCACAAAGCGAGGTCCATACAGAAATGGTTTGTCGAGATCGGTGTGGAAGAACTTGTCTGGCCTGCACAGAGCCATGACCTCAAACTCATCAAACATTTTTGGGATGAATTGGAACGCCGACTGAGAGCCAGGCCTAATCGCCCAACATCAATACCAAACCTCACTAATGCTCTTGTAGCTTAATGGAAGAAAGTCCACACAGCAATGTTCCAACATCTAGTGGAAGCCTTCCCAGAAGAGTGGAGGGTGTTATAGCAGCAAAGGGGGGACCAACTCCATATTAATGCCCATGATTTTGGAATGAGATGTTCCGATGAGCAGGTGTCCACATACTTTTGGTCATGTAGTGTAATATAACACACACACATGCGCACGAACAGTCGCTGGTTATCGAGGTCGCTAATGTATTCAGCAGCGAGCACAACAGCTTTGCATAATGATCAAAGCTAGAGGGTGCTCCGCGTGCAGTAGCCCTAATAATAACCTTTGAAGTTATCAGAACATTCATTCCACTAATATTAGACTCTAATGCTAGAATACTGTAGAGTCGGCATAGGTCTATAGTATAGACCTGTTTATGTGTGTCTTGTAGTTGTAGCATAGGGGCTTGGAGAATGAAGGACGTAGATAAGGAATGCATGACACATGAATTGCTATATTTGGCCCGTGGCTATATTAGGCTATCATGGTGTATGCATGCCTTAAGGATGTGCCTCTGATATATTCATGGACTTCACATTGTGAGAGGCCACTTATCTAGTCACTTCTTTCACACTGACTTTCTCTATCACTGTTGATACAGTAGGAGGGGAGATTACAGTGTTGTTTCATATGTAGTAATCGTTAGAATCTTTTTTGAATGGTTAAATGTGTGTGTGTGTGTGTGTGTGTGTGTGTGTGTGTGTGTGTACGCCTCTGTAATACTGGAAGTTTGAACCCAGTGTGTCTGTGAGACTTACAAAGATCGATTTTGATGATGGAGGGAAAGATTGGAAGAGCATGTAAATGAACTAGACCCAGATAGAGGAGAGGAGAGGGAGAGAGGAAGAAGAGAGGAGACAAGAGTAACACCAAGGAGCAGAGAGGAGGATGACAGAAGGATGATAAGATGAGCAGAGGCCTGTCTGGAGAGGAGAGAGGACAGAGTGAGTGTGACAGACACATCTTCATAGGTCACAGATTTGCGTATCTGTGTTTCACTGTGCTTGTGTTTTTCCAGCATGACCTGCTGTGTGTGTGGGTGTGTGTGTGTGTGTGCGTGTGCGTGTGTGTGTGTATGTGTCATGACTCGGTGTGTGGGTGTGTCATGACTCGGTGTGTGTGTGTGTGTGTGTGTGGGTGTGTGCCATTACTCTGTGTGTGTGTGTGTGGGTGTGTGCCATTACTCTGTGTGGGTGTGTGCCATTACTCTGTGTGTGTGTGTGGGTGTGTGCCATTACTCGGTGTGGGTGTGTGGGTGTGTGCCATTACTCGGTGTGGGTGTGTCCCATTACTCGGTGTGTGTGTGTGATCTGCATGACTCGGGGGGCTGTAGCAATGCAAATGTCACGTGGGGTCGGACCATGTCTGTCCCTCTACCCAGCCAGTCAGCCGGAGGAGAGCTCCAATCCACAATAATCTAGTTATTCCCTCTCCCTCTAGACATTAATTTACGGGTTAGATGATAATTGGGGGAAGTTAAGCTGATCCTATATCTGTGCAGACAGACAACTTCTACTTTGATTCAACACTACTGTATGTGTGGCAGAGAAGACTATTCTCTCTGTAGCTCCAATGGCTCAGTCGAGGGGTTGAATTGAGATCAGAGTGCACTGATGAGAGGGAGTGTGTGTGTGTGTGTGTGTATGGGTTTGAGAGCAAGATAAAAGCTGGAGAGAGAAAGAGCATGTGTATGTGTGTGTGTGTGTGTGTGTGTGTGTATGTGGGCTGGGCATTGGGGGCTTAGCATCAGAGGGCAGTGATGAGAGGGCTATTGGAGCCTGAATGCCAAAGGATGCCCTCAGGCTACTCTGCTGCTGCCCTGAACTGGCATTACTGCTCTGCCACTCACTCCCTGTCCTAGGGAATTACTGTTTCAGTGTGTGTGTGTGTGTGTGTGTGTGTGTGTGTGTGTGTGTGTGTGTGTGTGTGTGTGTGTGTGTGTGTGTGTGTGTGTGTGTGTGTGTGTGTGTGTGTGTGTGTGCGTGTGTGTAGTGTAAGCCTTACTCAACCCTACTCAATCACTAAACCATCTGATAATGTGCGAGTGAGTAAGAGTGAGCGTAATTCCAGTGTAATCGCTATTAAAGCGATAGCTGTTTAGAATGGGCAGGTTTAAAAAGACAATTGGTCTGGATGTTGTGTCTCGCCTCTGCACAGTACTACATAGTAGTTACATAGGAAGTCCAGGAAAGCACTAAACTGACCGCTGCCTCATGTTTTCATCAATCAGAACACCTATTTTTGCCATTTACAGGAAGAACACCTGCTGGGAAAGATCCAGGCCAGTATTCACAAAGCATGGGAGTAGGAGTGCTGATCTAGGATCGGTTTTGCCTTTTAAATCATAATGAATAAGAGGGTACCTGAACCTAGATCAGCATTCATAGATGCTTCGTAAATTTGGGTCCGGGTCTGTGTCCCAT
Organism: Thymallus thymallus; assembly: GCA_023634145.1. NCBI lineage: Eukaryota > Metazoa > Chordata > Actinopteri > Salmoniformes > Salmonidae > Thymallus > Thymallus thymallus. The sequence continues at coordinate 14,935,736 of CM042411.1, forward strand.
TAGTCTGAATGGGGCTCAAAAGTTTAAGGGTAAATCTAAGGGTAAAACAGAGATGAAACTGAAGTGATGATCTTTTTCAGGAAAACAGTAATGAAGTGTAATGCAGGTTGTTTTACTATGCAACGTTCAAGACCATTTTAGCCTCTGGAAGCTAACACAAGTTTTCAAGTCTCAGGCAAGGTTATTTATCACACAAGCCAGCAGGCCTTTTGGGGGCTCTAAGCTAGATTTGTTTTTTTGTTGCATCATCTTTGATATGTAAGAGAAAGGCCAGACGGTGATGTAGGATCCTAGGACTAATTTAAATGTTGTCCACAAGATGACAGCAGTTTGTGTGCAACGTTTCAGACTGATCCAGTGAAGAATTACATCACTACACAATAGTTGGTCAATTTATACATTTTTAAGTACATAACTATGGAGAACATACAACAATGCTATGGTAATAAAACATTTAAGTTTACACACTCCCAGGAAAATACACTTTATGACACTGTCAAGAAGCATTATGACATCATAGTCATATAAGCCAGATAGACCTATCACGTACATGCCCTTATCTCAGTCATCAGTCAAAAAGAGTGTTCTTGTACTGCTCCTGAAATCTGCTCCTGCATTCATCCCAGTCATTAGCAACAGAGCATTGTCTGACATCAATTTGTATGCAATATGTTTAACACTTTTTTGGTTACTACATGGTTCCATATGTGTTATTTCATAGTTTTGATGTCTTCACTATTATTCTACCATGCAGAAAATAGTGTCAAAACTTTTGACTGGTACTGTGTATATATATATATATATATATATATATATATATATATTTATTTTGGTTGGGGGCCCCCTAGTGGCTGGGTGCCCTAAGCGACTGTTTGTGTTGCTTATGCCTGGAACCGGCCCTGCACAATAACTCCCGGAATAACCTCCACTAAACAGTCAAGACACATCTTGACTGCACTTTGGTCATGAAGGCCTTATTATGCATATTTCCCATTTAGGTCTGTTCTTTAAATGAACTTTAAGCACAGTCCTGAAGAAGCATTAGAATAGGATCATACAGGATCATACGCCAAGCATTATGCACATCTAAATGCCAGGAGGTCTGCACAAGGCTATTGTATGACATGACTGTGCATTCCTACAGCGTAATTAGAGGTTTCTATTGTTCACCTCTGGGAGACGTCTCTACCTTTCCTCTCCATACCTAATATACCTCAGGCAAGCAGATGGTACCATAGACTTCTTAACAAGCTATAACTGCTGCCGCAAAACACCATCCTGGATGAATAGCAGTAATATTTAGCATTCCATGATGGAGATATTGCTTTGCCACAGAACACATCTCTCTTATTCTCTCTCATTCTTTCTCCCCCTCTATCTCTCTTTACCCGTCTCCCTCTCTCTCTTTCGCTCTCTCTCCATTGGTTTTGAATACATTAACACTGAGTGAATTATCACCTAGCCTAGTTTAATACAGTGCAATGTTGTTGTTTGATATGGACTGTGTTGTAGGCCCTACTTACGGAATAGAAGTTCAGATAAAGTTTTGTATGATGCAACAAGGTCGTGCAATAGCAAATGCAGGCTGTTGCGTTTCTTGTCTAGGCCTACCTGTTTTACACCATGTATCCTGTCTGAGCATAGCAGAGTAAACTCTAAAGAAAAACAGGTATTTTATATAATATTGCCTGTAACATCAGAACAATTTCAGTTGAAGTTTTATTAAACAGAAGTGTGACATGGGTGACCTCTTGTATCGTTGCAATGCTGTCATTGAGTCAGCTTAACTCGGAGCTAATACATTTCACATTGTACTAGTTCCCCAAATAAATCCCCAAATAATGGCGTATATTGGAGAAATGAAAAAAATAGCCCAATAGGCCAATTAAGTATGGGAAATGAGTTGGACTGAAAAGCAGCATGCAAATCTCTGGAGAGATGGAGGTTGACATCAGTGCCCTAGAACATTCAGTCTTCTTTTTCTTCTTCTTCTTCTTCTTCTTCTTCTTCTTCTTCTTCTTCTTCTTCTTCTTCTTCTTCTTCTTCTTCTTCTTCTTCTTCTTCTTCTTCTTCTTCTTCTTCTTCTTCTTCTTCTTCTTCTTCTTCTTCTTCTTCTTCTTCTTCTTCCTCCCCCCCTCCTCTTCCTCCTCTACTCCCCTCCTCTCCCTCCTCCCCTCCTCTTCCTCCTCCTCCTCCTCTTCCTCCTTCTCTCCTCCTCCTCCTCCTCTCTCCATACCATGATAGAGAACATTGTAGGAAAAGATGTCTAAAACTCTCCGCTCAGTATACACGCAGCAGGCACAAAGTTGGATTGTCTGGTCAATCAAGTCTTGTGTTGTATTTTACACTGATCTGAGATCAAATTTGAGGCCAGCGAAGTGAAACATTTGTTGTCTCCTTAAAGCTCAGTTGTGTTTATCTCTCCCTGTTCTTGACATGAAGAGATACTTGAAGAGACTGACTACCACTCTGTAATACTGTACCATCATCGGTGCTTAATCTTTACAACACGGTCCAAATGAGAATGTGGGCTTTGCAACAAACCTACTACTAAGCAGTGGGCACAAACATCAATTCAACGTCTATTCCACGTTGGTTGAACATAATTTCATTGAAATTATGTGGAAACAACGTTGATTCAACCAGCATGTGCCCAGTGGATACTGACCTTTTATGACCCAGGCTGTGACAGTAGTATTTAAAGCCAACCATATCCCTTACCCTGACCCCACTGACAACCCCACAGCCCCTGTCACACTGCATTCATCCTCTTAGGAAACATCTGGTTAGTGCTAATGTCACAGAAACCCTAGGCTTCATGAAAAGCCACACATTTGTTCAAAATAGCATCCCAAACATTGGCAGCATATTATAACTATAGGCTACATGTCAGCATCCCAAACATTGGCAGCATCTCAAAATGACAGGCTAGTTGGCTACGTGTCATCCGACATATGCAAGAGCCTAGAATTCCAATTATATATGAGTCATTCATTAGTAAAAATTGATCTGGTCAGCATGACACAAGACAGATAGCCTTCAGTATGCTAAGTGGAATGGATGGCTCTCTGGTTTGATGAAGTTAGTTATACAATGATACATACATTGATTCATGCATGCTATGATTAACGTGTAATGCTATTTTCAACAGGGTCTTAATTCCGAGTCTGAATAGAATAGATAGTATTCTATTCTATTATCATTATGCAATCACCATCATCTATTCCGGGGCATGCAATCACCAGCAAAATAGGGATGTTCAAATGTCAGCTGACGTGCGATTATAAACAAAGATTGTTAACAAAGAATAACACACAGAGATTAGAGATGCTTTAGCAGACAGACCCTGACATCAGGATACAGCATGACAATCCTAGAGAGAGTTGAAGAGAGTTTGCTGTGGATTTAGCAACTTGTATATCCCGCCCACTGTCTTATTCAGCCATCTATTTCCTTGTCACTTAAATCTCGCTGAATTGATTGCTTCCATTTGACTCCTGCAACAATTTCATACACTTGCTTGTGCCTGACGTTTGTAAAACACACCCCGGTAATGGCTGATATGGGCCCAATGGAATACATTGTCTTTCTGTTGCATCTATAAGGCTTCCCAGTGGTGCAGTGGTCTGAGGCACTGGTTTAATCCCAGGCTGTATCACAACCAGTGTGATCGGGAGTCCCATCGGGCGGGGCACAATTGGCCCAGCTTCATTTGTTCTTAATTGACTTGCCTGGTTAAATAAAAATTTTATAAATAAGAATGCTGAAGCTTTGTTTGGGATTTAACGCATCATCTCAACACTTACAGTTGAAGTCGGAAGTTTACATACACCTTAGCCAAATACATTTAAACTCAGTATTTCACTATTCCGGACATTTAATCCTAGTAAAAAGTCCCTGTCTTAGGTCAGTTAGGATCACCACTTTATTTTAAGAATGTGAAATGTCAGAATAATATTAGAGAATGATTTATTTAAGCTTTTATTTATTTCATCACGTTCCCAGTAGGTCAGAAGTTTACATACACTCAATTAGTATTTGGTAGCATTGCCATTAAATTGTTTAACTTGGGTCAAACGTTTCGGGTAGGCTTCCACAAGCTTCCCACAGTAAGTTGGGTGAAGTTTGGCCCATTCCTCCTGACAGAACTGGTGTAACGAAGTCAGGTTTGTAGGCCTCCTTGCTCGCACATGCTTTTTCAGTTCTGCCCACAAATTGTCTATAGGATTGAGGTCAGGACTTTATGATGGCCACTCCAATACCTTGACTTTGCCACAACTTTGGAAGTATGCTTGGGGTCATTGTCCATTTGGAAGACCCATTTGCGACCAAGCTTTAACTTCCTGACTGATGTCTTGTGCTGTTGCTTCACTATATCCACATAATTTTCCTTCCTCATGATGCCATGTATTTTGTGAAGTGCACCAGTCCCTCCTGCCGCAAAGCACCCCCACAACATGATGCTGCCACCCCCGTGCTTCACGGTTGGGATGGTGTTCTTCGCTTGCAATCCTCCCCCTTTTCATCCGAACATAACGATGGTCATTATGGCCAAACAGTTCTATTTTTGTTTCATCAGACCAGAGGACATTTATCCAAAAAGTACGATCTTTGTCCCCATGGCTTTTTTATGTAGATTTGGAGCAGTGGCTTCTTCCTTACTGAGCGGCCTTTCAGGCTATGTCGATATAGGACTTGTTTTACTGTGGATATAGATTATTTTGTACCTGTTTCATCCAGCATCTTCACAAGGTCCTTTGCTGTTGTTCTGGGATTGATTTTCGCACCAAAGTACATTCATCTAGGAGACAGAACGCGTCTCCTTCCTAAGCGGTATGACAGCTGCGTTGTCCCATGGTGTTTATACTTGCGTACTATTGTTTGTACAGATGAACGTGGTACCTTCAGGCGTTTGGAAATTGCTCCAAGAGATGAACCAGACTTGTGGAGGTCTACAATTCTTTTTCTGAGGTCTTGTCTTCTCATGATGTCGAGCAAAGAGGCACTGAGCTTAGCCTATCAGAAGCTTCTAAAGCCATGACATTATTTTCTGGGATTTTCCAAGATGTTTAAAGGCACAGTCAACTTAGTGTATGTACATTTCTGACCCACTGGAATTGTGATATAGTGAATTATAAGTGAAATAATCTCTCTGTAAACAATTGTTGGAAGAATTACTTGTGTCATGTCAATATTATGTCTGATCTCGCAAATAATGTAAAGTATGTACAGATAGATATAATCTAGAGCCAAGTGTGTTTTTAATCTGAAGGTATCCTGCTATTGACACACTTGTTGAATTGTGCAACAGAATGTGACAACAATGAGCCAGTCTAGACAGCGCAGGTGAGTGCAGGTAGGCACCATGTCGTGTGCTCACCGAGTAGCCTACTGACCAGACCACCAAGGTTGAGGAGCACCAAATGTAGTATCCGCCCATCATCCACACTAACTGCTGACAGGGATGGGGAGTAAGGGATTACAAAAAACGGTAACTGTAATCGGTTACGTTACCAGCTAAAATATTGTAATCAGATTACAGATACTTTTGAAAAAATGTATGATTACTTCGAAGATTACTTTTAAATTCAGAAAGGATGTTTGCGAAAACAAATCTTTGGCACTTCTCTGTTTTCTTAATGACATTCAAATCAGCATTGAAAAAAGACACAAGTTAAAATTTGTTCCACCTGAGCGAGTCAGAGACCACTATGATGACACACCAACTGTGTATAATGGATCGCGGGAAAAGAGCAGGAATAGGCTTTTGTAGGCTACAGTCCAAGCTGTGTCTTCCAATGCTGCGACTGCTGTCGACATCCAAAGATGATCTACATAGCGCACTGCTGCTATATCATTTAGCTATTTGCGCCTTACGGATT
>CM042411.1:14946617-15006617 GCA_023634145.1 Thymallus thymallus
AGTATGTCATTAAAGGATGGTGTAAATAGCAGGATGCACTGGGTAACAAACAGAAAGAAGAAGAGATGGAAGAGGTGGAGGAGAGGAGAGGAGAAGGGATAGAGAAAAAGAGTGGGAGAGGGCAAGCAGGAGAGAGAAGAGGCCTGGCGTTGCTAATTTGCTCTAAGTGAGACTATGTAGCCTGTCTGGGGGTCACACATACACACACACACACACCTAATCCTGCTCCACTTCCTTATCACAGCCATCAGTGGGTGAAGTCATGTGTACCGGTATGAGTCTGTACGAGTCTTTCTGCAGCCAGATCAGATCCGCTGATGAGAGCTTCACTACTGGACATCCAGGATGAACTCACTCACTATCAGCCCATGGCCACACCCCCACTGATACCCCATTGAAAATCAGACATTGATGTTTAAAAAAATGCTTGGTGTCTATTTCCCTTTCAGATTTCTGTATTTTATTCCTGATGCATGTTTGAAAGAACTCTTATCCCATCAGTCTGGTTTTGGGGTTACTAGTGCTCTACCAGTGACCCACTACGAACCCCTATGAGCCATGATGAGAAGACTCAGTGAAAATAGGTCAGCAGATGTAAAGCTACATATACTACAGCTGAAGCCTGAAGCCTGGTCAAGTGGAAAGAGAGGCAGGGAGAGGATGAACACCACTAGGGAGAGATGAGGAGATGGAAGAGGGAGAGATGGAGGAAGAGGATAAACACCACTAGGGAGAGATGAGGAGATGGAAGAGGGAGATATGGAGGAAGAGGATAAACACCACTAGGGAGAGATGAGGAGATGGAAGAGGGAGATATGGAGGGAGAGGATAAACACCACTAGGGAGAGATGAGGAGATGGACGAGGGAGAGATGGAGGGAGAGGATAAACACCACTAGGGAGAGATGAGGAGATGGACGAGGGAGAGATGGAGGGAGAGGATAAACACCACTAGGGAGAGATGAGGAGATGGACGAGGGAGAGATGGAGGGAGAGGATAAACACCACTAGGGAGAGATGAGGAGATGGACGAGGGAGAGATGGAGGGAGAGGATAAACACCACTACAGAGAGATGAGGAGATGAACGAGGGAGAGATGGAGGGAGAGGATAAACACCACTAGGGAGTGATGAGGAGATGGACGAGGGAGAGATGGAGGGAGAGGATAAACACCACTAGGGAGAGATGAGGAGATGGACAAGGGAGAGATACTACTGTAATTGTATATATCCTCTCTGGTGCAATGACTCATATTGTACTACTGTGTCGTGTGTGTGTGTGTGTGTGTGTGTACATGTACATGTACATGTATAGGTTTTATAGGTTAAACACTAAGGACACCCTTTAGGGAACAACTGTTATTCAAGGGACCTTTTAACATGCTGACCTTTTTGGTCTGATGGCTAAGGTCATTATCACCACCTCTGGGTGGCCGTCTGTGAGGGTGTGTTAAGGATTTATACCCAGATAACACCAAACTGAAGACCTACATCCCAGCCCACCGCACGGAAATATCACTCTGTCATTAGTCACACTGACGTTGTGGTCTGGGACCTTGGTTGAGATGTAAATGATTGATGCCTTGTCAAGACCATGCCAGCCATGTCATAAATATCTGCTAGCGACTGCCAATTGCTGTGTCACTGTTAGGCCTTCAGTGTGGCCCAGCCCGGGAGTTTTCTTTTTTCTTTTTTTACCTCAGCTCCGTTATGAAGAGGTTCTCCCTTCCTGTCTTTCGTTGGTTACTCCGATCCGTGTCTGAGCTCTCGCTCTCTCTTTCTCTATCCATCTCTCCCTAATAATTTCTCTGCCTCTATCCTTCTCTCTCTCTCCGTGTAGGCAGATAACCTAGTAAAATGCTGCTTTAAGTTATGCAATGCCTCAGGGCTTAAAAACGTAAACACACACACACAAAGAGGGATGGTCATTATTAAAGCCCATTTAACACACCGCAGACATTCTCAGCGGAGGAACAATTGTGCCACTACCTATTAGAAGTCTGACAGGCAGTAACTGCACAACGTATAGAAAGCCAAAGGGATCATAACATTGAGATGTAGCTACATACAAATATTTGCTGTACAAACAACCAATCTTTATGTACATACTGTACATCTCAACATTGTGATCCTTTTGGCTTTCAATACACAAAGCTCTATGAAGACATTTCATATTTCAGTCCCTGTATCTTACCAAACAAGGCAGGGGTGGATCCAGTGATCAATTATGTATGCTTGGGTTTGATGTGGGAGCCTGAAGGACTGAAAAGGCCCAATGCAGCTGTTTTTATATCAATATAAAATAATTTCTGGTTAACAGTTGAGTACCTTATTGCATTATATTTCCATTAAGCTTTTTTTTTTTTTTTTTTTATCAAAAAACCATTTCTCAAGCAATAATTTTGCTAGGACTGTCTGGGAGTGGTCTGAGTGGGGAAGGGACAACTGAAAACTAGCTTCATGGATTATACCCCCGTCACTCGTGTTGTTGCCACTGTTATCAATGTTCTACAGACGGCGCAGCACTATTGATGCGCAAAAGTAGAATGTGGGCTAATGACTGTGTCATCTAAATTACACTATAGGGGCTTTATGAATACTATGACATTGCTAAAGTAGGCACATATTTAGTAGGAAACAACTTTGCCATCATCATGTTATCAAATTTACTTTAGACTGTCTGTCATTAGCTAGCAAAGTTTGTCAAAATGCTAACGTTAGCTAGCTAAAATCTGGAGGTCTTCCCTCAATCTTAGCTAGCTAACATTATACTGCAGCCACAGTAATGCACTTTAGACCAACCCTTCATCAGTGCTCAATGAGGATGCATTGAGTAGAATGCTCAGTTGGGCATCAGTCCTAAAACAAATGTTCAAATTCAATATTGTGATGCAACGTCCAACCTTGGGCTCCTGAGTGACGCAGTGGTCTAAGGTAATGCATCTCAGTGCAAGAGGCGTCACTACAGACCCTGGTTTGAATCCAGGCTGCATCACATCCGGCTGTGATTGGGAGTCCCATAGAGTGGCGCACAATTGGCCCAGTGTCGTTGTCACGAGTTGGTGGAATGAGAGACCAAGGCGCAGCGCAGTAACAGTTCGACATTTTAATTATACTATGTATAACACAACTCAATGACGAACTAATTCACAGAACAAGGAATACAACAAACGTGCCACACTTACTGTCACCGTGACTGGAGAATATAATAACCCACACCCCGGTGTGGAACATACAAACCTATGTAGGATCCCTAATTAGAGACAATGCACTGCAGCTGCCTCTAATTAGGGATCCAACACAAACCACCACCAGAAACAGAAAGAATAGACCTGTCAGACTCAGACCATGGCTACATAGAGAAGCAAATGGGCTTCTCTATGGCCAGAGCCTGACAGTAACCCCCACCCCACCCCCAAAGAGCGGACTCCCGGACGCCAACAAAACACAAATACATGGGGGGGTATTTAGGGAGGGAAGATTAGTTCTTCGGGGGCGGTTCTGGCTCCGGCGAAGTGGACAGTTTTCTCCCGTGCCCCTTCTTTATGACTGGGCACCGGTGGGGTAAACGGCTCTGGCCAAGTAGCGGGGAAAACAACCGGGCACGGACTGGGCACCGGTGGGGCAAACGGCTCCAGCCATGGAGCTGGGCAATTAACCGGGCCCGGACTGGGCACCGGTCGGGCAAACGGCTCCGGCCATGGAGCGGGACCATTAACGGCTCCGGCCATGGAGTGGAGCAGACCACCGGACCAGGACTGGGCACCGGTGGAGCGGACTGCTCTGGCACTGGAGCGAAGCAGACGGCTGGACCCGGAATGGGCACCGGTGGAGCGGACTGTTCTGGCACTGGAGCGGAGCAGATGGCCGGACCCGGAATGGGCACCGGTGGAGTGGACTGCTCTGGCTCAGGAGCGGAGCAGACGGCCGGACCCGGACTGGGCACCGGTGGAGCGGACTGCTCTGGCTCAGGAGTGGAGCAGACGGCTGGACCCGGAATGGGCACCGGTGGAGCGGACTGCTCTGGCACTGGAGCGGAGCAGACAGCCGGAATGGGCTTCTCTATGGCCAGAGCCTGACAGTCGTCCAGGTTTGGCCGGGCTAGGCCGTCATTGTAAATAAGAATTTGTTCTTAGCTGACTTGCCTATTTAAATAAAGGTTAAATAAAAAATAAAGAAAGATTGGCAGAGAGGTTTGAACTGTCTTTGCTATTGGTATATTAACCCATTTGCAGCATGGTGATGTCACCATAGAAAGTCAAAACTCCCTCCCATGCAAACCTGCTGATAGAAGGTCCTGTGTAGATTGTATTTTTAACCACAACTATCAGGAAATAATACTGATCAAATGTTTTCACACTTTTAAGGTGTTAGTTTCATCAGCTGTTGTACATAGACTACACGGGGCTTTTAACATGTTCCTCTAGTCTAGATAATGATGGAGAAAGCCTGCTTTCATAGGACATAGGAGGAACCTGATTGCGTTTAGCCCACTATAAAAAAAAAGTTATGTTGTTTTGCAGCCAGTTAACTGTAAGTTACTGTAAAAAGGTTACAGTATGTTACTGTATATTCCAAAGAAACTTTGGTTTAACAGTAGATTACTGTAATGTTGAGAACAGACAGGCTCCTCTCTCTGTGTGTGTGTGTGTGTGTGTGTGTGTGTGTGTGTGTGTGTGTGTGTGTGTGTGTGTGTGTGTGTGTGTGTGTGTGTGTGTGTGTGTGTATGTGTGCATGCGTGGGTGCACACAAGTTTGTGTGTGTGCATGTGTGTGTTTGTAAATGGTTTTAAGCAGAGCCTCATCTACAGCAGTGAGTGGAGAAGCAGTGGAGCATAGCAGAGAGAAAGACATTTACAGCCTCTCTGTGTTAGCATTGGACTCTTTATGATTAGCGGTTTGTTAGTGATGCTGCAAGTGGCAGTTATATGGTTAATGAACCAAGCTAATGGAGCAGGAGAGTGTGTTTGATCAACGTTAAAGAAACATTACAAAGATACAGCATTCAACTATTCAACTTATATTGTCAATGTAACTTTGTTGATACACACATCCCACTGGGCACATTCAATTCAATGTCTATTCCACGTTGGTTCAGTGTCATTTCATTTGAATGACGTGGAAGCAACGTTGATTCAACCAGTGTGTCCAGTGGGATGCTTACACACACACACACCTGTTGAATCAACGTTGTGGAATAGACGTTGGATTGACATCTGTGCCTAGTGGGATGAGTGTATCTCTCCCATAGCACTTGTAATGTGGTTGTTAATGGTTCATTAGCCGTCAATAGCAGACTGTTAAAAACAGACATTTTAATTATCCAAACTTCCGAAGCCACAGACTTGGTCTTTACAGTCCAGAGACAAACTCAACACTCAGACTCTTTATGTCTGTCCCCACTCTTCATACCTTCTGATGGCAGGCATTGATGGAGGTCAAACGCTTAACAAATCTCTCCCTGTTTGACAGAGGGAGCTGCTGTGTGTGGGTGTGTGTGTGCGTGCATGTGAGAGAAAGTGTGCCTCCATGCCTGTGGGTGTGTGTGAGGTGAGCCTGCGTGCATGCGTGCATGTGTACGTGTATGTGTATGTGTTGCCTGCGGTCTGTGTAAAGATGTCAGCCTTAAGGCAATGTAAAAATACCATTGGATGGCCTTCTTAGAGGAGTCTTGGTTTGAGAAGGAGATTAAATGAGTGAAGTGTGATGATGATAGCATCTCTATACTTAGAAAATCACTGGCACTGAATAGATCTGGATACAGTCACTTCATATATCATCAATATATGAGAAAGGCTTGGAGAGTGTCATTAATGCACTGAACTGGAGCATGCATCTACACTACCGGTCAAACGTTTTAGAACACTTACTCATTCAAGGGTTTTTCTTTATTTTTACTATTTTCTGCATTGTAGAATAATGGTGAAGACATCAAAACTATGAAATAACACATATGGAATCATGTAGCAACCAAAAAAGTGTTAATCAAATCAAATATACTTTATATTTGAGACTATTCAAATAACCACCCTTGATGACAGCTTTGCACACTCTTGGCATTCTCTCAAAAGCTTCATGAGGTAGTCACCAGGAATACATTTCAATTAACAGGTGTGCCTTCTTAAAAGTTTATTTGTGGAATTTCTTTCTTTCTTAATGTGTTTGAGCCAATCAGTTGTGTTGTGACAAGGTAGGGGGGTATACAGAAGATAGCCCTATTTGGTAAAAGACCAAGTCCATATTATGGCACGAACAGCTCAAATAAGCAAAGAGAAACAACAGTCCATCATTACTTTAAGACATGAAGGTCAGTCAGTACGGAGCATTTCAAGAACTTTGAAAGTTTCTTCAAGTGCAGTCGCAAAAACCATCAAGCGCTACGATGAAACTGGCTCTAATGAGAACCGCCACAGGAATGGAAGACCCAGAGCTACCTCTGCTGCAGAGGATAAGTTCATTAGAGTTACCAGCCTCAGAAATTGCAGCTCAAATAAGTGCTTCACAGAGTTCAAGTAACAGACACATCTCAACATCCCCTGTTCAGAGGAGACTGTGTGAATCAGGCCTTCGTGGTCGAATTGCTGCAAAGAAACCACTACTAAAGGACACCAATAAGAAGAAGAGACTTGCTTGGGTCAAGAAACACAAGCAATGGGCATTAGACAAGTGGAAATTTGTCCTTTGGTCTGGAGTCCAAATTGGAGATTTTTGGTTCCAACTGGCGTGTGTGCTTGAACGGATGATCTCTGCATGTGTATTTCCCACCACATGGAGGAGGAGGTGTTATGGTGTGGGGGTGCTTTTCTGGTGACACTGTCTGTGATTTATTTAGAATTCAAGGCACACTTAACCAGCATGGCTACCACAGCATTCTGCAGCGATACGCCATCCCATCTGGTTTGGGCTTAATGGGACTATCATTTGTTTTTCAACAGGACAATGTCCCAACACACCTCCAGGCTGTGTAAGGGCAATTTTACCAAGAAGGAGAGTGATGGAGTGCTGCATCAGATGACCTGGCCAACAATCCCCCGACCTCAACCAAATTGAGATGGTTTGGGATGAGTCGGACAGCAGAGAAAAGGAAAGTGCTCAGCATATGTAGGTGAAGCCTGGTCTAAAACGTTTGACCGGTAGTGTATACCACACGTCGATTATATATCCAAATATATGACATTCATCATCAAGTTCCTTGCTGTCCACATCACCAACAAACTATCATGGCCCAAACTCACCAAGTCAGTCGTGAAGAGGGCACGACAACACCTTTTCCCCCCCAGGAGACTGAAAAGGTTTGGCATGGGTTCCCAGATCCTGAAAAACGTCTAAAACTGTAGCCTCCCATTCTTATGTAATTTTAGTGTTACTAAAAGAAATGTATTTAGTAAATATTTTCTTAACTCTATTTCTTGGAAGTGAATTGTTGGTTAAGGGCTTGTAAATTAGCATATCTACACCTGCTGTATTCGGCGCATGTGACAAAATCAAATTTGATTTGATTTATATAATACATAGCATTTACAGCCAGTATTAGACATATATTCACCTCACCCAGGTACACATAATCTGTCTGTTTTGTGAGATCAGAATAATCTCTGTTGTGTTTCTTATTCATTCTAATCTGGACTATTACTGTATACTTCAGATATTCAGTCAGCTAGTTCATACTGTGAGGAGCCTGTTCTGCCTTACCTCCTCTCCTTCCATTCTGCCTTATCTCCTCTCCCTCCATTCTGCCTTACCTCCTCTCCTTCCATTCTGCCTTACCTCCTCTCCTTCCATTCTGCCTTACCTCCTCTCCTTCCATTCTGCCTTACCTCCTCTCCTTCCATTCTGTCTTACCTTCTCTCCTTCTGATCCCAAGTAAAAGGAATAGTCAGTCATATGATACATGTTATGTATATATAGTATAGCCCACGGCAGCAACAGCTAAAGAGTTTTTTTCAGTCTGTAAGTGATGCAATACTGCACCTACACTGCAGGGTTTCAGGTAGAGAAGCACAGTACTGTACAGTATGTGTGTAATACAACAGCCATGGTGAGATATTAATGTGAAGACAATATGTGTAATGTTCAAGTGAATAATGTTTAACCCCTTACTATGCATCTACAACGAGCAAGCTCAGAATTGTGAAGGTTCTGAGTGAGGATTTTGCCATACTTTACAAGCAGGCAGAATTCTCAGGAAAGAGCTTGATAAATAATGGGTTAATCCGTGGATAAATGGTGTTGCATAAAAGCTTTGAATGAAACCATTTATAAAACCCAGCGCTGGGTCACTATAGTACATACCCAGCACTGGGTTATTTTGACCCAGCACTGTTGGGTTACGTGAATGACCCAACACGTTGGGATACTTTACCCAAAATGTCTATTTTGAACCAGCAGTGGGTTGCTTTTTACTCTTTTGCTGGGTTATTGTTATTCATGTATTTTTGACCCATCTGTGTGTTATGTCTTACTTTGTTGCTGGGTAATCATTATTTAGATTTGTATTGCTTCTCTCTATTAAAGAATCTGCTATTTTTCTAAAAGTACAAATACTTCTTACAATAACAATCAATGTTATAAGGTTACTACAGTATGAAAGGCTTGACATGTGGCCAAATTGAAAATATATATTTTTTTATTCAGCTATTAATTTCAGCTACGAAATGAAGTCATGCAATAGATAAACAGCAAATAAGTAACACAAATAAACAGAAACTTTAGAAGCACAATCCATCATTTTGAATCACTGAAACCCTACCAATTGATACATCTGAGGAATGGGGCTGAAGAAAAGTAACCACTTTACTCCCATAACCCTTACTAGGTATCACTTTTCAATATGAATTTATGTTAACAACAACAAAACATAATGTATTCTGCTCCAGAGCCTGCCCATTCATGATTGTGAATGCCAGGGAGTAGAGGCGATTGTCCCCAAGTCAGAACGAAGGGTTCGGGCTTGGTCTTTTGATCGCCTGGCAGAGATATTCAGCCATATTGGTTCCAACCTGGAATTAGAGAATATGGTTATAAAATGTTGAACAATAATGAAGACACGCGACACTCTTGCACAAGCCTGCGCACGCACGCACACACACACACACACACACACACACACACACACACACACACACACACACACACACACACACACACACACACACACACACACAAGCGCAAGGTGTTAATCTGCATTGAGTTGAATCCAACCACTTTGTGCCTGGTTTACAGTATTACATATGAAATAGTAATCAATATTCCACATTACTTTCGTTCCTCAATGCTTGGTGGGGCAGTCTTCTTTCCAACTCGTAACACTGGTGGTGGGACAAACACTCTGAGGACCATGTCGTCTTTAGTATCTTGGGGACAAAGACATAACAAGGTTTTTGGGGACAGTCAAAATGGATAAACATGTATGAACATTTGAGCCACTATACTATAAAAACGCGCTTTGGTGATTAAATTTCACTTCCTTATGTTATAAAATACATTTTACCAAGACAAATATGATCATTCATGTTCTGAATCGTTTAGTGGAGTTTTTCTCTCACATATCATTAACATGATATCCAAAAAGTCGTATTTCCTAACCTAATACATCCAATGCTCTGCTGACATAGCTGTGCAGGTTTCTCGTAAAAACCTTTGAAGATTTTACATTTTGGGGTCGTCGTTTTCAAAGTTGTTTCCGCTGGCATTGACAAAAGCAATCATGACATGACATTGACAAAATATATTTAATTGAGCCAAGCTTTTCGAATAGCCTACTCCACTCTGATTCAGCTGTGGCATGAAAGAGATGTGTAGTAGCCTAGGCCTAACTGTGTGCCGAAGTGCGCAGATGGAGCAGGTGACACTCAATGAGCCTCGCTGGCTGTGCATCTTGTGATGGGTTGTAAATCATCATGGGCTGCAGAACTAGATAATTATGAACTGATTCACATTTTTGCCTCATCCTCTTCTCTTATTTGGCCTAGGCTACTATATATGCGTTGTAGGTAGGTTACGCATTGCTAGAATAATATGGAATCATTTCTTTCATAATTTTTTGTCTTAACGCTTTTGTGATATTTCAGTTAGTAGGATTAGTCTTTTGGTAATTTGGTTCGCAACAGCAAGGAGGGATTCTTTTTCCGGCCTCACATGCATGCATAATTTCTGTTTTATAATCCTTTGCTCAACTAAGTTTTTTCAAATTTCTCATTAGATTTGTATATCTTGCTTAGTTTCTTCTCTCTCTCTCATTATTACCTTAGACCTCCCATGTTTTGGGGTTATTCAAAAACAACTTAAAACTTTGAAATAGCCTAGAACTCCGTTAGATTAATTCCTTGTTTGATCGTAAAATAGCGCGGCAAGAGAAATCTAGCATGCATTAAACGGAAAGAGTGGCTTAATAGGCCAAGTCATATTCATATCAAATGGAGAAACAATAGAAAATGTGGGCTACTATAACAATAAGACACGGGAAGGTGAGCCTCTCCGGTAGCCAATAGCCTTAATTCACACATTCTTGGACAGAATTCCAGATTTTTGACCCCAAAAATTCTCTGGCCTCGATTGATTTAGTCACCCTAATTCTGGCCATAATACAAGGCTAAAAACCTTTTTTTTTAAACAATTGGTCCAAATATGTGTTTTGGATTGGACACCGTAGACACTACTCTTTCATTTCAATATGTAGCTACCTGCACTTGGTACACTGCTGGTGGAAGAAGCACTCTCAGGGCCATGCTGCCTTCAGTGCTCCCGAGTGGATCTCAGTGCAAGGGGCGTCACTACAGTCCCTGGTTCAAATACAGGCTGTATCACATCCGGCCATGATTGGGAGTCCCATAGGGCAGCGCACAATCATCCGTGTTTGGCCGGGGTAGGCGTCATTGTAAATAAGAATTTGTTCTTAACTGACTTGCTTAGTTAAATAAAGGTTAAATAAATATAATAGAAGTATCTGGGGGACAAAGACATAGTTTAAGTGGAGAGTCAAAATGGATAGCCTAAACTTGGATGAACAATTGAGACACTGCTTTCATTTCAATATGTAGCTAGTTAGTTATAGCTACCTAAAGTAACTGTCTGCATCCAGACTGAGACTAGCTAGCTAATGTTAACTCTTAAAAACAATTAGGCTAAAAATAATACAGTAACTGAACCACCATAAAAGCATGAGTTATAAGCTTGCCAACTAGCTACCAACCATGTTAAATTAACTCAGAGACAGTGAATAGGCCTAACTATGTAAAATATATAGCTAGCTGGTCTAGCTAGCCAAGTAAGGTGAGAAACCTAGTTTGAGCTAGCTAAGTTAGGGAGCTAATGTTAGCTACCTGACGTGAAACAATGCACAGAAGACAAGCTTTCTACAGGCATTGACATAGCTAACTAGCTAGCCTGCCAAAGTCTAAGAAGCAGAAAATCTGTACTATGTGTACTATTTCTATGCTTCTTGTTCTTAAGTTAAATTTCACTTTCGGTTTTGTACACCAGCTTCAAACTGCTGAAAATACATTTTGTTTATGGAAAATATATTTCACAGCAGTTTAGATGGTACAATGACTCTCTACTCTGTACTTGTTTTGTCACATAAACACAATTTTAGCAATCAGGAAATAGCAGAGCAATTTCTGCATAGTGCATCTTTACATTTTTACTACCACACACAGGACAGGAAAATAGCTTGCTAGCCAGCTAGCTAAGTTGACAAATGTTAATTAAGTAGCTAGCTAGCTATTGCTTGAGCTAGCATGCATGGGGTTGTTTGCTAGCTAGCTAACATTATCTAAAATGATTGAGATAATATATAATTATGATAGCTAGCTAGGTCTATTTAACCAGAATGGATAATTAGTAATGTTCATAGTAATGTTCATATCAGCGAGAAATAATAATAATAATAATAATAAGGTTACATTGATATACACCTTTATATGGTTAGTATTAGTGTTCCCACATGGCCAAATCGCCATGTTACAGCGCGTGTTTACGGAAGACAGAGGGACCACATGTGCTAAAGGGCTACCTAGCATGCTCCGAACACCTCATTGTAATGAAAGAAGGCGTTGTCTCTGAAACATACTGTTGGCTGTAACTGCACACACACAGCGTGCATATGCACACACACACACACGTGCACACATGCGTACACACACACACACACACATTTCTATGCTGTCCTGAGGGTTGTACAGATCTCATTAAGATAACCCTGCTGATCTCTGCTTAGCTGACAGATTCCCCTCTGAGCTGGTCTATCGATGGTGGGTTATGTATAGGACCAGAACAGATAGGGAGAACTGTTTCAGATTATATCACTAATAATATAGGAAGGTTCTTCTGATCTGATAATGTAGTAATGATTCTCTGACCTGATAATG
Organism: Thymallus thymallus; assembly: GCA_023634145.1. NCBI lineage: Eukaryota > Metazoa > Chordata > Actinopteri > Salmoniformes > Salmonidae > Thymallus > Thymallus thymallus. The sequence goes on from CM042411.1 coordinate 14,958,983, forward strand.
TAGGAATGTCCTTTCTGTCCTAATCATGTAGGAAGGTTTCTCTGTTTTGATCATGTATGAAGGTTTCTCTTTCTTGATAATGTATGAAGGTTTCTCTTTCTTGATAATGTATGGAGGTTTCTCTTTCTCGATAATGCATGAATGTTTCTCTGTCCTGATCATGTAGGAAGGTGTCTCTGTCTTGATAATGTAGGAAGATTTCTCTTGCCTGATAATGTAGGCATGCTTCTCTGTCCTAATAATATTTATGAGTCTGGCTGTTGCTCCTCAGATGACGATCATGTTGAATGCCTGTGGTATGGAATATTATGGGGAACATTTTAGGGTAGAGATAACATCAATACCACAAACACATACTTATGTCACAGATAGTAACTTACATTTATGGAAAATATGCCAGTGCCACTATTGCTACAGTATAATTTTCCATATATAGTATAATGTATCTAAGGATGCTTAATATACAGTTCATATTTCATGGAATAGTTATCATACCCAGCACACCCCTAACTACAGTAACTACAGTGTGTTCCCTCTATTTAGGACCCAGTTGTCACCTCATCCCTTGCGCAGATATGCAGTGTGTGTGTGTGTGTGTGTGTGTGTGTGTGTGTGTGTGTGTGTGTGTGTGTGACAGTCCCCTCCCAAAGTGGCATGTGTATTATTAGCCCTGGGGACTGAGGAGGGGTGGGCTGCCATACAAACCATACTGGTTCCTGCTCTCCCTCTATCCCCCCCCATCATCCCCCCATTCCTACCCCTCTTCCTCTGAATGGTGGGGTATACACAATGAGATCTCATGTTGAATGTGAGGCGGACATTGTGTGTGTGTGTGTGTGTGTGTGTGTGTGTGTGTGTGTGTGTGTGTGTGTGTGTGTGTGTGTGTCTGCGCACGGCACACACTCTGATCCGGTCAGGGAGAGGACACAAGACACAGGAGACACACACACACACACACACACACACACACACACACACACACACACACACACACACACACACACACACACACACACACACACACAGACTGACACTCAGCAGCAGCGATGGCACCAGAAGATCTAAAGGAGGATGTAGAGCAGAAGGCCTGAAGGGAGGATAGATGTTTGTGAGTGTTTGGTTAGGACCGTCAGGGTGAAAGAGAAAAGGACGTGTCCCGGCTTAGGCTGTCTGGCTGTGCCCTGCCCTGGGCTTTGTTGGGGCTGCTGGCGTCGGCAGTTTTCCACTATGTCCTGTCCCTATCTACAGTACCGTCTCTGACTGGGACTAAGCTGGGACAAACACACACTACAGGACAGGACAGGCTAGCTCGCTAGCTTACTAACACCTACTGTAGAACTTCGACTGCGAATCGACCTGAACACCCAATGCCATCCATTGCTCTGGATTATGTTTTTATTTTCCTAACTCTGTTTATTAGGTTTAAACGGGTAAAGAAGAATACATTTGGTAATCATACGAATAATAATAATACTGGAGAATAAAAAGAACATTGACAGACCCATTGACTGCAGTTGGAGTGTACTAGTCTGGATGACTTTGGTTGATGAATACTTGGACTGTACAAGCTCTCATGATGTAGGATTATTACCGCTTTGTGGAGATGGAGCATTTCTATTTGTCGAGAGGAACTAGGAATCTGTTACCAGGTAAGATGACACGTGGGTGTTGTAGTTTGAATACCAATATAAGCTTATCTCTAACTGTCAGACCTTTGGTTACAACTATGAAAAATGTAACGTTAAACATAAGATAAATATGACGTTTATGAGTTTTAAAACTTGGACATACTCTAGAATGTACGAATATTGCTGAATTCTGATCCTGGTTCAAAACGTGGCAGTTTGCGATCACGTTCCTGATAGTTTGCAACACAAGCATTTACAAAGCACTGAGCAGCAGAACAAAAAGCCACGTAATAACCAGCTGTATCCAAACTTTTAATTGATCATGAACAGAAATGGTTTACTGCAGGAAGAATATACCTCTACATAAACATGACTTTTTGACCAAATTAAAAGATCTTGAGGGAACAAATTCTTGATAGAACAAAGCAAAAACATTTTATTTTTATTTTGACCTTTTATTTAACTAGGCAAGTCAGTTAAGAACAAATTCCTATTTACAATGACAGCCTACACCGGACAAACTCGGACGACGCTCGGCCAATTGTGCGACTCCCTATGGTACAATCATGGCTGGTTGTGATACAGTCTGTATTCGAACCAGGTTGCTGTAGTGATGCCTGTAGTGTCTTAGACCACTGCACCACTTGGGAGGCCGAAATCTACACAAACATTTCACAACAGAGAACGTAAGGCCATCTGAAGAACAAGAGCATAAAAACATTACTTATTGGGTTGGTACAGTGAATAAAAAAAGTGTCCAGCTGCCCAACCATGTGGTGTAGTAGCAGCACACTGTGCCTTAGCATGTGAGCCTGTCAGTCCACAGACAGATGATGGGATAGTGATTTGTGATTGGATGCCTTGATGGTGCTGTAGATTTGAACATGGTCTTAACAACACCCTAGTTGTGGGTTTAGTTTAGTGAGGATCTCTTCTTGGGCAATCGCTCTGTGTAGATTGTGGGCCACATTTGAACTCGCTGGCCTTTATAAGAAATGCTGCTTGTATGAAGATGACAGGAACCAAAAATGGAGCATAATATTTTGGTGTTTCTGAAATACTTGACCTTTGGATTGTAATAAAAATGCCTCCTATGCCTTGGGGCTTGGGGTGGAAGGAGAAGGGAGGAAAATGTCTAAATGTTTTACCTCATCCCCAGGCTTGAAATGCTGGCGCGTAGAGCCTGGTAACACTGTGCCTCAAAGTGGGACTTGAAAGGGGTGTGATTAAAATCGAGGCTGGAGAGGGAGCAAGCCTTGAAATATTGCAAAAATCGAGAATTAAAATAAATGTTCTATCACTGCGATCATATTGTTTTTGGAGAGCCCAACTGATTTTGAATTCTGAAGTTTATATGTAAAAACTTCCCAAACTCACTTCCCAAATTTAGCCCATTACTTGCGATGTTCACACGTTGAAATCTACAAAGAGGTGGAGGTGCTAGATAGTGATGGATTGAGAGATCAGCCAATTAAAACCGCTGACTGTTTTCGCCACGCCTGCCATAGACTGCAATTCAAGTCCCATTCTGAGGCTCTCAGAATTTTTTTTTTGCAGTACGTCCAACCGTCCTCACAACCGCAGACCACGTGTATGACGTCGTGTGGGTGAGCGGTTTGCTGATGTCAACGTTGTGAACAGAGTGCCCCATGATGGTGGTGAGGTTATGGTATGGGCAGGCATAAGATACAGACAACGAACGCAATTGAATTTTATCTTTGGCAATTTGAGATACCGTGACGAGATCTTGAGGCCCATTGTGAGGCCCATTTTTTTCAAAGCATCTGTGGCCAACAGATGCATATCTGTATTCCCAGTCATGTGAAATCCATATTAGGGCCTAATGAATGTATTTCAATTGACTGATTTCCTCATATTAACTGTAACTCAGTCAAATCAATAAAAATTGTTGCATGTTGCATTTAAATTTTGGTTCAGTATACATTTGTAACACCGTCGTTGTGTAACGACTTTGGCTCAGTTTTTTGAATTTCTGTAAGAAAATCACACAAATACAAGTGCATATTTGTGCTATATACTGTATGTGCATTGTGTATAGCTAAGTTCATTTTCTGTGCCCCTGATCCCAAATGATGACATGAACACACACATTGTGAGAATATAACTTGCAGGGAGTTTTCCAATGTGTTTTTCCAATTTCATAAAACATTTTCGAAAAAGGCTCAGTGTAGTTATCCTTGCAAGGGGAGGGTGCTGGAGTGTTGAAAACAGGGTATCCAATCATTTTGACCTCTATCTTTTTAAGATGTTTTTAATACGTGTTAAACAAAATCTGTTTCTCTGAGTAACTGTATAAGTTATACATTATTCAGCATACAATATACGTAGCTCAGTATTTGTACTATTTATTTTCTAGTCTTTTTTGCTCATCTTTATTGAGGGATCCAATAATTCCAGACCCCACTGTACATCCTTGCTCATACACGCAGAGACACATACACATGAAAACGGGTGCGTGTGTGTGTGTGTGTTGTGGCTGGGTTTTGGGTGTAGGGAAAACGCCTGCCGTGGCTCAGATGGCGACAGATGGCTAGAGACAAATCAGCCTGGGAGTCAGGAACCCTGCCCCTCTTACTCTGTGTGGAGTGCGCTCTGCCATGCTGGGGAATGTGTGTCTATGTGTGTGCATGTGCATGGGGGTAACATTTGAACATGGGTGTCGTACATGTTTGTGTGGGGTGGCACTTACGTTGAACTGGGTTATGCAAGGCCCTCATAACGCCTTTTTACCAGTTCTGGTGAGAAACGTGACTAAGACACGACCACGACATCTGTGGAGCAGAGCACATTTTTACAAGGGGAGATCAGTCCTGCACTCTCAATGACTCCTGCAGTTCACGTTTATGAGGGTGAGTACACACATACATACACACACACACACACACACACACACACACACACACACACACACACACACACACACACACACACACACACACACACACACACACACACACACACACACACACACACACACTCACACTCACACTCACACTCACACACACACACTACTGTTTCTAATCCAGTGACATTATACCTCTTTGCTGCAATAACCTTATTCTCCATGAAGCGCTTTATAATCTGCTCATAAATTATAGCTCAGTAGCGCCAAGACAACCTGTGCGTTACGTAGTTCCGTTTTCCCATACAGGGAAATTCTCAGAGGGCTCCTCGCTTAAATACAGTTCACTCCAAACGATGCACTGCACTGCTACTTCATCTAATGTTAGTATGCAAGCTAGCCATGCACAGTGAATGCCACTTTCCTTTTAAAAGCCTGCAAAACGAGTGTGCGCGTGTGTGTGTGTGCTCGTGCTTGTGTGTGTGTGGCCTAGACGAGCAGTCCAGCGGTCTGTGCCAGTATTCCTCTTTCTCTTACAATCAGGCCTGGGAAGCCTTAAGACCTGCTAACCTCTGTAATCCCATTCCCAAACCCCCCCCCCCACACACACACACACAGACACACTGCCCCTTGGCTCGCGTCTCTCTGCCTGCTCGTAATCCCGATGCAATCCCCCTAACTGTGCTGCTGGGGTTGAGGTCCTCTGTTTGTGTGGAGCATCAGTCTTCTCCAGCCCTGGTCCTGAATGGAATTTCAAAGAGTGTGCAGGCTTTTGTTCCAGTTTAGAACAAACAAATCGGATTCAACTAATCATCAAACCCTGGATTAGTTAAATAAGGTGTGTCAGTGATGGGCTGGAGCAAACACCTGCACACCCTTCTGGGCCCACTCCCCCAGTCTAGTTAGGGCTTCAAGCCAGTGTTTGTCCCTGATATCCAGAGATAGTGTTTCTCGTCTCTTTCAATGCATTTGAGTTTTCCGCTTGTTGAGGTAATTCACTCGGCTCTATTTTTAGTAGATGTAATGTTTTCTATCAGCAGAGTGGATGAATGCTGCCGTTTCACTTTCCAAAGGACACACTGGTGGTTAGGGATAAGAATAGTAAAATGTCAGACACCTTCATCCAATCAGTGGAACTGGCACTCAGCCAATGAGGAAAAGGCTTGTTGACAGATCCGCAGTGCGTAAGGAGATGATTGGCAGGTCAAATATGGATAAGGAGGAGAGGGAGATGGAGTCAGAGAATGCAGGAATGTGCATGTTAGCTGGTTATTTTGGGGAAGATGTGAAAGGCATGTTAGTTATGCGTATGTGTGTGTGTCACTGCCACTCCATCGCCTCCCTTCCTCACTCCATCTCCCTCCCTCCTCTGGTGTTGGGGAAGGTACTCTGAAAATGTGGTTTACCAAGCTACCAATTACTTCACACTGGAAGAAGTTAAGCTACTGTAACAACTCCGTAGGTGGAGGAGTCTGTTACATGCGTGGTAGTGCAAAACCAAGAGTCAGACAAGGTAATTCAGTTCTCAAATAGGGATTTATTTAACTCAAAATGTTTGACAGGTAGGGGAATCTTCAGGTCCCAAAAGAATGTTCTCACTAAAAAATGTAAAACCTTCAAAATTAACTACTGGCCCTTTTACAGTAATAACTAAACTTAAATAACTGGGGAAGATAATATTTTACCCCAGGGCAGAGAGAGCTTCAAACCTTTTTGGGGAGCTGGCTGGTCAAACGATTATGAAAGAGCTTCAGCGGGTCCTCCTCCCAGCGCTCTCTCCCTTCTTTGGTATTATGGCGGTCCCCAAACACATATTATAGGTGCATGCCGCCACCTACTGTATTGGCAGTGTAGCAGCCTACTATTCTGTAGTATGAATTCATTACAATTTGTGAAAAAATTGCCCTACCAACTAACCCTGCACCTGTTAAAACCTATTCTACTACTTTGGCCCTATCATACCCTACTTCAGACCAGCAGCCGGGAGGACGAGACACTATCGTTCAAAACATATTGTAACTCTTCTGCTGTAACATATTGTACACCAAAGTACACTATATACAAAAGTATGTGGACACCCTTTCAAATTAGTGGATTCAAACATTATGTATTGCCTACTTCACCCTTATTTTCTTTTGTTAGTGTGTAGTTCCATTAGTTAGTTACACCACTACACTGCAAAAAAGTAATTAACTGAAAACACTACCTACATTTTAATTTTGTTCAACTACCACCAAGCCACTGATAAATGTAGTTAAATAAATAGCTTAACTACATGTACTTCACTACTCATCAATACTGCCCTCCTCTCATCACTCCATCTCTTTCACCTCCTGACCACACCATCCTCCACCCTCCTCATCTCCTCCCTCCCTCCCTAAATCAGCCTGATGTCTTTCCTGAGGGAGTGTAAGCTAATTGAATGAGAGACTCCATTAATCATTCTATCAGCTCTAGCTAGAGCTACTTGTTGGGGTCCTCACTTTTTTTTTTTTATCAGGCACTGTCACTGGATATAGCTACTTTATTGGGGTCTTTGCATGGCTCATGGGGTTCCTCCTCAGGTGCTCGGAGTCAGATAGATCATCCTATTTACTTAGACAGGGCTTATTTGAATGCACAAACACAAACTCACTAGCCTATCCATCTCCTTTGCTTGTCTTTCTAACCATCTGTTCTGTCTCTCTGTCCACTCACTGTGGCTACTGCAGCTGGTCTGGCAGGGCTGGTGTGTGTGTGTTGCTGGATCTGGCTGGCACGGCGGAGGTCCGGACCGGTGATACAGACAGACAAAGAAAACATTTGTTTCCACTAGAAGACAATGTTCCTACATGGGAGAGAGACGGGAAGACAGGCATACAATAAGCTCCTTTCAGACCAAACCAACATGGTGGATGACAACATGGTGGATCTATCTATCTGTGCATGTGTGCGTGCGTACATGTGTACGTATGTGCGTGGAGACCTATCCTCTTACACAAACTGTTACCAAAGATTACATTGATTTGGAGAAATAAATGATTACTTGAATCAAATAGTTTGCCCATTAAAGTGCCAGTGAATCATAAGTGGTGTTAAACTGTTAAAGTCTCTTGCTCCATTTCTGCTCAAACCACGAAGCCCATCAACATTAATGATATTATGAAACAGGCTTTGCGACAGCAAATCTTCATCTCGCAGCTGAATCAAGTTGACAAGTTTTCAACACCGTAGTAGTTTGTATAAACAGCAGAGCATCAAAAAATGACGTGCCAACTAATCTTTTCTTAATTGGTATGTGAAGTGTGTGTGTGCATGTGTTCACTCATGCAGTGTGTGTGTGTGTGTGTGCGTGCGCGCTCTCATACAGTGTGTGTGTGGATGATTGAGGACATTATTGTACTGCATAAACTAGGCTATAACATTGATTCTCTCTCCCACATGCACTTAACCTCTTTATCCAGCTAGTTACCTCACTGCATACTGCATAAAGGAAAATAAAGTAAAGGTCAATGATGGTATAAGTGTTGAGGTGGGAGATATCTTGACTAGCCTGTGTCCCAATAACAGACAGGTAACTGGCAAAATAAATGAAACACTAGAGTAAATGAGTGACACAAAGCATGTTGAAAGCAGGTGCTTCCACACAGGTCTGGTTCCCGAGTTAATGAAGCAATGAACATCCCATCATGCTTAGGGTCATGTATATAAATGCCCAGTTGCCCATTATTTTGGCTACCACGGCTAGAAGAAGAAGAGATCTCAATGACTTTGACAGAGGGGTCTCAAAGGAGCATATATATATAGATATATATATATATATATATATATATATATATATAGAGAGAGAGAGAGAGAGAGAGAGAGAGAGAGAGAGAGAGAGAGAGAGAGAATTTCTTGTGGAGTGGAATAATGGTGTCGAATCCCTCCAATAGAGTTCCAGAGACACTTGTAGGATTATTGAAGACACAAGCTTTTCGGGGTGACCTGTGGTGGCCCAATGCCCTGTTAAGACACGTTACTGTATGCTGGTGTTTCCTTTATTTAGGCAGTTACCTGTATATCAACTTCATAACGTATGTATTCATTGAATACAGTTCTCCCAAGTAGTGGGTTTGGACAGCTATGTCTGTCTATTGAGACCATCAATTTTTTTCTAAAATGTCTTGCTGTTTTTTTACAGGTTTGTCCGGGTTTTACAGCATGTTTGGAAAAAAGAAGAAGAGACTAGAGATTTCGGCTCCGTCTAACTTCGAGCACCGGGTCCACACAGGTTTCGACGTGCGGGAGCAGAAGTTCACAGGTCTGCCCCAGCAATGGCAGAGTCTCCTGGCAGACACAGCCAACAGGCCCAAGCCCATGGTAGACCCCTCCTATATCACACCCATACAGCTGGCTCCTATGAAGGTAGAGTACCGGGTGGACAAACGGTGCTACTCAGTCTGTCTGTATTTTCAGATTTCTTTCTTTCTTTCTTTCTTTCTCTTTCTTTCTTTCTTTCTTTCTTTCTTTCTTTCTTTCTTTCTTTCTTTCTTTCTTTCTTTCTTTCTCTGGGATTCCCTACCTACCTCTCTATGTGATTATGTATGTTTGTCTGTGTGTGTGTGTCTCTACTGTACTTATCTATACACACCCAGTGTCTTTGAGCACCAGTCTGGCTCCATTCACCTGTTATGAGCTGTTATGTTGTCTTTATATGGAGGGAAAATGGGCAATTCTTCAACGACATGAGTATACACTTCCTCAAGGCTCTAAGAAGTCATAGACCTTGTAAGAAGAGATAGACATTGAACTTCTGTTAGTACCTGAGCTATCCAGGAATACTAATCTATTAACAGATTGACTATTATATCCCTCAGCTTTCCATTATTGATCCTGGGAGTGTCTATTACTGCCAGTCACTTACATACACTTACAACACTTAAGGTGATGATTGGATGGTCCTGAAAGACAAAGTTATCTTTGGCCAAGCTTTTGCCAAACGTGAAGATAACAAAAGTGCTGCCATCCCAGCTAACAAAAAACGTTCCCACAACTTTAGAGAACGTCCCCTTAAGCGTCTCATTAGGTCATTAACTAACTTTTTCATAGGAATGTTCCCGTGCTGTGCAAGGAATGTTTCCAAGAGACCATTCCCTTTATGTCAAATAAAACATACCCAGAACGTGGTTACTATATTCTCAGAACTTAAGATATTAATGTTCTAGACACACATTAAATGAGAGCGTTGCAAGAACATTTATGTGTCCAGTTTTCTGTGGGTTAGGAGAATATTCCATCAACATCCCACCAAACATACACAGAACATGGTTGTCATGTTCTCAGAACATAAGATATTCATGTTTTAGACACGTAAAATTTGAACATTGATGTGTCCAGTTTTCTGTGGATTAGGAGAATATTCCATCAACGTCCCACCAAACATGGTTGCCATGTTCCCAGAATATAAATTATTAGGAGAATATTCCATCAATGTTCCACCAAACATCAAGTCTCGTAACCTGCTTTAATGATACACGTAAATCACTATGATCAATCAAATATTTTCTTGAGTGTACTTTTAACAGAGTTTATATTTACTTCAAAGTGCATTTATCCTTTTGCTTCCACCTATCAAGTTGTTTCAGATCTACACAAATGCCTAGGGAGGAGGGGTTAGGGTTTCATCTGGACAGGGCCAAACATACTGGCATTACTTTATGGCCCAATAAGTACATGGTGTAGTGATATCCCTTATTGGGACAGTGGTTAGGGTGTTTGCCATTGTTGCTGGTGGCCCGGTTTGAGACCCACTAAAGGAGTCACCATACTCTCACGTTCTTAACAATACATGTTAATGTCGTTATTGCCATTTTGAAATGCATTTATCAAACATTCAGATTGTTTATATGGATATTTTGTTAGAGCACTTGGAAATATAATTTTTGCATCTTTGTTTATATCATAATGTTTATAGATTTCTCCTCTTTCACGCATCTCTGGAACTGGCTAACAGCTTTGTGCCTTTGTGCACGACCTCCAGATGCTTTTTCAGGTTTGAGGTGGTGTTTCTGGACAAAGAGATCAATGCTGCCTTTGCATGTGACTAAAATGTTGTTCTGTTTCTCCTCGAATAACTCAAAAATAATCGGAGCATTTCCACAAGGAAAAGGTTAAGTGGGGTAACAACACAGCTGCCATCTTTCTTAGATTTACGGCTTTACAATAGCCTATTGTAAACGGGTAAACCTATAGAATGAGTTACCTTAGCATGAGACAAGGCTTTAAAATATATATATTACATGACGGTAGATATATGCTCCTGAAAGTAATATACAGGTTACTTGAAAAAGTAACAAATGATATTACAATATTTGAAGACAGAAACTTGTTATATTAATCTGTTACTCATAAAAGTAATTATGGTGTTGTGACTTGACTAACCTCACTATGTTTAATTGTTACCCAATTAAATGAATCATGTAACAATTAACTCATTACTTGCTACTTAAATTCACTTTTGAAGATACTTTACTTAAGACAGCTAATCAGCTGTAACAGTGATTGTCCGGGAGGTGAGTTTCTTCTCTCCACCTCGTGTTGGGATTCAAAGTTCAAACCATTTTAAACGTGTATGTCACGTGTGCTCCATCACATTCACCTGGACTCCATCGCTTCTTTGATTACCTTCCCTATATATGTCACTCCCCTTGATTCTTTCCTCAGGTGTCATTGACTCTGTTCCAGGTTCGTGCCTGTGCATTGTTTTGTGTTACTTGTTTTATGTTTTGTTTATTTATTAAAACACTCACTCCCTGAACTTGCTTCCCGACTCCTCAGCGCAGACGTTACAGTGTAGCTGCCGCTTCGTGCATTTCTGGTCTGATGTGTTTTTTCTTGAATTTATACATTCTGCTCGAAAGGGCGGTCCCAGCAGGCTGGTACGCTCTCTGACCTCACTTATAGACATTGGTGTTCTATAGATCGCCTCCAACCATTCCCTACGTTCTATGTTACAAATAATGTTCCAGTATTCGCTTTTGAAGGTGTCAGAGTTTCAGCGGGAAAAGTCTCTTGGAACAAATAACATTCCTTTGGTGAATCTTGGAGAGGGAGAGAGACATCTTCGTCCCTTGATTCATGACAGGTCATGAGTTGTTAATCCTCACTAGTGCTTCCTCCATTCCATTCTTTTTAGACATGTGTGTGACTTTTCAAATCATGTCCAATCAATTGAATGTACAATAGGTGGACTCCAATCAAGTTGTACAAACATCTCAAGGATGATCAATGAAAACAGGATGCTCCAGAGCTCAATTTCTAGTCTCATAGCAAAGGGTCTGAATACTTATGTAAATAAGGTATTTCTGTTTTCTACTTTTAATACATTTGCTAATCTTTTTTCGCTTTGTCATTATGTTGTATTGTGTGTAGATTGCTGAGGATTGTATTTATTTAATACATTTTAGAATAAGGCTGCAATGTAACAAAATGTGGAAAAAGTCAAGGGGTCTGAATACTTTCCAAATGGACTGTATTGCCAAGAAAGTGAGAGTAGGGTGAATCCCTTAGTGGGTCTCAAACCCAGGCCACCGGGACCAATGACAAACACCCTAACCACTCTCCCAATCAGGTATATCTCTATGGCATGTGCTTATTGGGTCAGTATAGTTAGGCCCTGTCCAGATGAAACCCTAACCCCTCCTCCCTAGGCAGTTGATAGGTTTAAGCAATAGGGTGAATGCACTTTGAAGTAAACCCTAGCTTGGTTAAAAGTACACAATAAACTTTTCTTGATCATAGTGATTCAAGACTATCATTATAGCACGAACATTAGACAACTATACAGAAAGCGCTTAAATTGTCAAAATAAGTAAATCAAATCAATGATGAGAGAATAGTCAAACAAACTGATAACTGATAGAGCCATGGTGGTGTAGCAGGAAGATCTGAGTGCTGTGAACCAAGAGCTTGCAAGAACATGGCAATCATGTTCTGTGTATGTTTGATGTGATGTTGTTGGAATATTCTCCTAACCCTCAGAAAAATGGATACAGGAATGTTCCTGCAATGTCTGATGAAGAGTGTCTAGAACATTAATGTTGTATTTTCTATGAACATTGTAACCACGTTCTAGATAAGTTCTCCTAACTTTAACAGAAAACATGCAAAAAAGGTTCTCAGAAGGTTTTTGCTAAAATAGCTAGAATGTTCCCCTAACTAACGTAAAACTGGATTGAGGGAACATTATGCATAACACTACAAAAACGTTCTCCCTCCCTAGAATTGTTAGCTGGGGTAACCAGTAATTGTTCAGAGAAATTCAATATCCTATCATTCTGCTTGACAAAACAATACAATCTCTTTGCAGATGACATTGTGAAGTGAATTGTCCATGTTTCCTCCACCTCTGTGACTGTGTTCCTCCTTGTCCCTGCCTCTTCTGAGTGTCTCCCATGCTGTATTGTTGTTCAATGATTATTTATATGGTTGTTTTTTCGATAGGGCAGATACATAAAATAACATAGACACATTGAATTTTCAACAGTCAGACGCATTGCACCATCGTGCTTTAGCCTATGCTTGTTTATGTAGAAGCAGTCCTTGAAGTTGTAGTGCTTGTCTAAAACACTCTACTCCATTAGGAAGTATCAGAACGGCTTCTGAAGGGATTCTATCCATTATTTCCAGGCTGTTAGCTGTAACTAGGGGTCCCAGCCAGTGGTACGTCCTACTCCCTGTCTGTGGTGTCCCCTCATACTGCATGTGTGGCTCTTGGCCCTCAGCCCTTACACCCTGTGCCCTGTGTGTCACTACACCTGCTTGCACTTTTATTTACTTATACGCTATATAATAAACTGACACAAGCCAATGACACACACGACACTGACATACACTTCATCGTTTCAGCAACTGTTTTGATATTTAACAATAAAAACGGAATAGCTGCTACTGATAAAATGACAAAACAAATGAATCGTTGTTGATTGTCAACAACATTGCAAATAATCCTTAAAGAGAAGCACTTAGTTTGAAGAGCCATGTCACATCAGGCTTAACGATGAGCTGGCACGTCACAAACAGAGATATTCAAGATAGTTTCATCAAAATATTCTTATAGCAGTAGACCATCATGTTAGGTAAAGAAATAAGCAGCAGCTTGCTTAGTTAGCTGTACTAGTTCTCAACTGACCAGTCTTGATATGGTCCCTATTTAGCAGTGCTCTACTGCGCAACGCTAGCTACATTTTTAGTGGTAGCTTCTTTATAGCAATGGGACATAGGTTATTATCTTTAGCATTAGCCACTAAGCTAGGCTAGTCTATGAGGAGCCAAGGGCATTCGGGAGAATAGGAGCGAGAGGACATGACATCACAGGATATGACATCAGATATATATTTAAATACTTCCTGTCTAACCTCTAACCTCAATTTACCTTCTACCACTAACTTAATAAAGGTTTTATACAGCAGCAGCAAGTACCCCAAAAAAGTTTCTTGTGAAACTTGATCTTTCTAGAACAGCACTGTTGCCATTGGAGATATCTCTGAAGAGGGGAAAACAAGACTTTAATTCTCTTACTCTCTTCACAGATATCTCCCAAGAAAATCCGGTCGGCCGAAACACCGTTGCGAAAAGTATGACTTCTACTACCCTTCAATTCCCTTTTCTGTTCTTCTCTTTTCTCTTCCTTTTTCGGTCACACACTATCACAACCACAAACCGCTGTTTTTCTTTTACTAGCTACATCTTTCCGACACTACCTGACCACATGCACTCAGTCGGAGGTAGTATGCTGAGGTGGTGGGAGGGGAGGAGCATAGTACATGTTACATATTTTTGCTAGTTATTTTTTTCAATCATATGCATGACCACGAAAAGTCACTATTCTGTAACCATAGCAGAATGTTGTTTTACTTTTATTTTTATATAGTATTTATTTCCGAGATGTGCTAGCGTTGATGTGCTAATATGGATGTGAAGTGCGTGCTCCCATGGCCTGCTATACAGAGCTGACATGGGTCCAAATACTATATGAAATAATTTATAAATACTGCATCTGCGATTGATTGAGACTATTGCCATGGAACCAATAGAAAAGCCTTGAACGTGTAAACCCCACCCACCTGGCCTTCCAAGCAGGCTAAAGCAAGTGGTAAAAGCATTTGAAAGATTTCAAATAGTATTTGACCCCAGGTTTGATACAGAGCCAGAAGGGAAACAGGTCATAAGGGTTTTGCATGTTTTTCAGAACCCTCCCTGCCCTGCCCCAGGACCCTCCCTGCTCAGCCAACAACTAACTAACCGACTGGCCTGAGCCAGTCCCATTACTCAGCTCCAGCTCGCTCGCACGCACGCACACACACACACACACACACACACACACACACACACACACACACACACACACACACACACACACACACTGCAGCTCCTCTCATCCGGTAACTCATCAATGTTTCTCTCCACATAAATGAATGACATATGATGTGCAGTCTCTGGGTTGTGAAGGGCCGATACAGCATCATTATGTTTGAAGATGAACAGTAGGTTCTCTTAATGTTTTATAAATGGCTTATACATAGTTAATAAGGGGTATATAAATGATTGATTCCATGATTTGAATCATGTGTATCTGTTTTTGAGAGCGAAGATGAAGGTGCCAGCGATTGTAGCTTCAACTCAACCGAAACCACAATATTGTTGCTTTTACCTTTGCTGTACTTCCCTCTTCCTCCTTTCCTCCCTCCTCTTTCTCATCTCTCCTGTCTTTGTTGGTCTCATTAGAGGCATGTGCATGCATATGTGTGTGTGTGTGTGTGTGCGTGCGTGCGTGTGTGTGGTTGAGTCACAGGGTGGGCTGTGCTATATTTATCCTCTCTGTGTTGGTCTGACTTCCCTCTCTCCTTGTTGTAATGACACATGAGTGATGCTAGTCTACCTCTGGCTGGCAGGCCCCCCCAGCACTGTGTCTAGCTGTGTGTGTGTGTATGTGTGTGTTCCTCTGCCTGGCAGTCTCCAAGCGTTCTCATTGGTACAGTAAAGGGGGACAGAGAAAAGGGTCAATGTGACGTGTGTGTGTTTTGGTAGGGTTAGGGAGGTTGGTGCGGTCAGTGTTGCTCAAAGAACTTCCGTCATCGCCCTCTGGCTGTTTATTCCTCCTCTCACCTTCCCTTTATACCCTTCCTTCTCTCCTCTCCTTTCTCCCCTACTTCCCTTCTTCCCCTCTGCTCTCCCCTACCCCTCCACTCTCCTCCGCTCTGTTCTCCTCCCCTCTCCTCCCCCGCCCTACTTTCACTCCTCTAGAAGGTTTGGGTCTGTATGCACTCTCTCCTCTCTCGCAGATGGAAGTGCTCCATATCACCACCTTTATTCGTTATTCTTACTCCCCCTCGTCATGCTACCCCCATCCCCCAGAAGTAGGCTAACGCTAAGCACTAACAGCATTTCCATGTCTAAAACATCTCAGTGGCCTTGAGGGAGAGCGTGAGCTAGCTGTATTTGGGTTAGAGAGAGAGAGCTAGCCATTGGGTTATCGGTGGTGGTGAGATGGGGTTTTTTCTTGAGGCCACCACAAACCCCCTTCTTCAGAGGACTGCTTTTTCACCATGCTTCGTAATATCAAGGTCAGTAGGTTTTCTTTTTTTTTTTATGAATATGATTGGACGTTTTATTTTCCCTCCTCTCTTTTCATAAAGCTTTTTAATGTTTGCCTATCGTCAATTTCTCCCATTTGACAACACAGTGTACTATGGCAGTGAGAGGTTTAATGTTGGTGTGAGGATCATGTAACACGTTAGCCTTACACCCTCATGGTGCCAGATCCTGTGAAGTACTGGGGATAATTGACCCTGAAGGGTAGTAACACAGGGACAGTGTGTGTGTGTGTGTGTGTGTGTGTGTGTGTGTGTGTGTGTGTGTGTGTGTGTGTGTGTGTGTGTGTGTGTGTGTGTGTGTGTGTGTGTGTGTGTGTGTGTGTGTGTGTGTGTGTGTGTGTGTGTGTGTGTGTGTGTGTGTGTGTGTGTGTGTGTGTGTGTGTGTGTGTGTGCTTCCATGCGTGTTTGTGTGTTTATGGAGATGGGGGAGGTTCTATTTCCTCAGCTGTGTCCCTGGATTACAATAAGGCAGTGAGAAACTGTTAATATTACTGGGGCAGATAGACTGGGACGGGACAAGGTCAGTGTGACTATACACTGGCTGATGGTAGTGTTCTGAAATGTACAACTGGGCTGGGATAGAGAGACTAGCATGGTATAGACTTAAAGTAGATCCGTCACAAGGACTATGTTATAGACTTAGCAAGAGTAGAGCAGTATTTTTACCTTTATTTAACTAGGCAAGTCAGTTAAGAACAAATTCGTATTTACAATGACAACCTACCTACAGGTTAAGTGTCTTGCTCAAGGACACATCAACAGGTATTTCACCTTGTCAGCTTGGGTATTCAAACCAGCAACCTTTCAGTTGCTGGCCCAACGCTCTAACCGCTAGGCTACCTGCCGCCCAGTAGGTCAGTGTGTCTGAGAGACTGGTACACTGAAAACAACATGGTCCAGTGAAGGCATATAGCCCATTGAGAAGTGTGTGTACAGTAATACTACTGTGAGAGATTGTGGTGTGTGTGTTGGGTTGGCTACTGGAAATGCCAGTGGCTCAGTGACAGGATCAGTGACAATAGGACGTCACTGCACCGTGCCAATCCCCTTGCATGTGACGGGGGGAAACAGATCTGGATAGGGGCTGTGTGTGTGTGTGTGTGTGTGTTTGTGTGCATGCTGGCATGTGAGAGTGTAGGTCGTGTTGGGTTCCAGGAGTTGCAGCTGGGCAGAGTGAGTTATGGTGGGGGTGGATGGGGGTTGGTATAAGGAGGGCCTAGAGGCCCGGGCACAGACCACAGACGAGAGGGGATAGCGTTGGCTGGGCCAGAGGAGAAGACAGGAAGAGAGACAGGGACTACCAGTGTCAATGTGTGAGAGAGAGAGCTACAACACTGGAGTCCCACAGAGAAACGATTCATACACTCTCACAGGTGGAGTATTATAGCTTTTCAAGTTGTGTCAACAAGGCTGGGCCGTTGATATTCTGGTAAAGGTTTTAGTATGTCATTTATTTTATGGGGTAGTTTCTCTCTGTCAGCAAACTGAAATGTTGGGTGCATGTTGTTATTTTAAGTCAGAGTTTAGGGTCTTCAAACGTATTGTTTCATTTGCTGTGAGTTGTGTGTGTATTTGTGTGCACACTGTACAATGTGTTAATGTGCTCTCTATTGAGGTCAACTATTTTGAGGGTCAAGTAGTCACGTTAATCCATGGCGTTTTCATGGGGTTATATAGTGGTTAACTGTCACCTTACAGTGTCTGACTGAAATTGATGAATTAGAAGTGCTGTTTGGGAGTAGTGTGAAGTTTGGTACATGTATGACAGAGTTATTTTGGTTCAGGTGCTAGGATTTCTGCCTTAAACTGGATGGGGGAGGGAGAGAGAGAGAGAGAGAGAGAGAGAGGGAGAGGGAGAGGGAGAGGGAGAGAGAAAGAGAGAGACTATTTGAACAGGGAAGTGTAGGGTTAAAGAGTTGACACGTTACACAGAGGACCAAGACACAATTTATCTTACCACTGCAGGTGTTAATGGCACTGGATTCTGTCCAAGTCAACTTCTTCCACTGAGAATGAATGGTTCTCAGAGTGTTCAGTTGAAAGTACCCCTTCTTATGATCTATCTGTCAATGAACTGCATGAACTGCATGACTGTATTATTTAGCTTGAATAATTAATGACTAATAATTAATGGCTCAGAGCCTTCTGAGTCACGGTCAGAGAGAGATTTAACACACTCACACATGCACACACACACACAAACACATACATTCTCTGTCTACATCAGAGATGGATCATTCTTTGGCCTCGTTGTGACTGTGCACTTAGTTGACCTAATCAGCGGTGGGGGATTCATTGTATGAGTTTACTGCACCCCCTGGTGGTTATTTTTAGCCTGTCCCTGTGACTACTGTATCTACAGTATGCTCACTGGACCTAGTTAGGAGGACACCATGTGGCACAACAAGGTATTTGTGAAAGTGATATGGTATCCATGGCTTTATACTGTCAGTAGCGTGAACACCAATGAGACAAGGAGACGAAGACAGGCAAGACACTGAGACAGAGCTGAAGCGTTCTGATATGCCAAATTGACTATGAGGGTCTATTGTACTGTACTGTACTCACCTTCTATTCCTTATCTTGACATATAGACGTATAGATTTCAATATGCAGCAATGTATATTAGATTAATCCCTATAATTCCTGTTTTGTTCATTTGGTTTTGATATATTCTCCTATATCGCTTGCAGTGACTGACCTTGGGAGACTGAAAGTCTAGTGTGTGTGTGAGAGAGAGAGAGAGAGAGAGAGAGAGAGAGAGAGATGAGAGAGAGAGAGAGATAGAGAGAGAGAAAGAATAAGTGAAGTTAACTTTCTGACAGGACTTGGACTTAATTAATGACTGTCCGCATGGTGAGAGGCTGTCTATCTGGCTGTGTGAGTGTGCATGTGTGCTTGCATGTGCTTGCGTGTGTGTGTGTTTGTGCGTCCGTGTGTGTGTGAAATTAAACCAGAGTGAGCTCCTGTCTCTCTCAAAGCAATGAGAAGAAGATAACACTGGGATGCTCCTAGAGAGCCCTAATTGATCTCCTGTGGAGGCCAGTGGATCAGGAAGTTTCAGTGACAGTGATTAACTCATTGAAAAACTCCTGGAGTACCTCCTCGAGCTAGAGATATTTGAGTTTTATTTACGACATCACTATCGATTCATTGTTGTGGCCTCTTCCATCCATGGCTGTTCATAGCCAAACATCAGTGTTTGCCAGCAAACAATGCTTGGTTACAAGGTCTGCATTATGCACTTAAGAGTTTCAGCCATATGTTTGTCTTTGATGTGATCTGTAATGCAGTTTGAACACCCATTAGCCTCTATGTCGTGAGTATTTAATGTAGATCTAGCATGACTCATGGGTCCTGGGGCTGGTAGTCGAGCAGAGAGGTCAGGGGGAATGGGTCAGAGTGGTCTCAGCAGTGGCCTGGATTACATCACATCAGAGGAACACAGTAAACACACACACAACACCGCTAGGCCTGGGGTCTTTTCTGGGCTTCCTTCCTGCCAGCCATTTTGAAAAAATGTAATGGTATGTGTTTGTTTGTTATTGTGTCGTTACAAGAGTTGGCTAAAGCACAGATGAGTCCAGGCTAATATCTCAGCTCTATGGCCAGGGGCCTCATTTATAACTAAATATCTGCGTGCGCCATTTCTGAAAAGAATACGTAAGTAGAAAAATATTGAGATTTATAAAACCTACATACGCATGTTTCTAGAAACGTGCATGCCCTGCCCACCTGAGATGTGTATTCTTCAGCCATCTATTTCCTTTGTTTGAGGGGTGCAAAATCCAGTTGTCACTTAAATCTCGCTGTATTGATTGCTTTCATTTTACTCCTGCGAACTCTTTCATATTTTAATAATATGCGATAAACAGAGTATCAGCAGCATATATGAAGATTGTATATGAGTGGGTATGTGTGTGTAGAGTCAGTATAAATGTATGCATTTGTGTGAGCAAATTATGGAGTGAGTGTTTATGTGTGTGTGTGTGTGTGTGTGAGCCCTGTGAGTGTGCAAAAATACAAATAAAATAAAAGGGTCAACTCAGATAGTCCATGTAGCCATTTTGTTAGCTATTTAGCAATCTTATGGCTTGGGGATAGAAGATGTTCAGGAGCCCGTTGGTGTCAGACTTGATGCACTGGATCCGCTTGCCGTGCGGAAGCAGAGGGAACAGGCTATTGGGTGGCTTTGTAACGATTTTCGGCCCTTGCTTTTACACTGCCTGATACAGAGGTCCTGGATGGCAGGGAGCTTGGCCTGTATGCATTGCTGCGCCATGAAATCAAGGCCCGTCCTATTTCTATACCAAGTAATGATGCAGCCAGTCAAGATGCTCTCAATGGTACAGATGTATAACTTTTTGAGGATTTGAGGGCCCATGCCAAACTTTTTCAACTGTCGCGCCTTATGGAGCGGCAGGTAGCCCAGTGGTTAGAGTGTTGGGCCCGTAACCGAAAGGTTGCTGGATCGAATCCCCAAGCTGACAAGGTACAAATCTGTTGTTCTGCCCCTGAACAAGGCAGTTAACCCACTGTTCCTAGGCCGTCATTGAAAATAAGAATTTGTTCTTAACTGACTTGCCTAGTAAAATAAAGGTAAAAAAATAAATTCACGACTGTGCGTGTGTGTGGACTAAGTCCTTAGTGATTTGGACACAGAGGAACTTCAAGCTCTCGACCCGCTCCACTGCAGGGAGTACAGGAGGGGACTAAGCACACACCCGTGTGGGGCCCCCGTGTTGAGGCTCAGCGTGGCAGAGGTGATGTTGCCTACACTCACCACTTGGAAAGTCTCAGGAAGTCTATGATCCAGTTGCAGAGGGAGGTGTTCAGGGTGGTAGTCATTGTGGCATGAAGCCTTAGAATTCTTGGGTCATCTTAAAACGTGGGGATTACAGACTGGTTACTGTGAATATGCCTGCGCGTGCTCTGAGAACGCGCCTTGGAATACCGAAGGGCCCCGCAGCCTTGCGGGTGTTGACCTGATTAACCTCTAGAGGATCGTGTCCCGCCCTCGGGACGGTTAAGCTAACGTGTGCTAATGTGATTAGCATGACGTTGTAAGTAACAAGAACATTTCCCAGGACAATTTACAGTAGCTATTACAGTGAAAGAATACCATGCTATTGTTTGAGGAGAGTGCACAATTTTGTACTTGAAATTTGTTTTAATAAATCAATAGGCACATTTGGGCAGTCTTCGTACAATATTTTGAACAGTTGACACAACGACAGAAATGCGGGACCCAAAAGTGGACACGGAGGCAGAATGATGATCAAATATTTAATAAAGAATAAGGAACAAGGCAGTCTCGTAGTGGTTGACAGGCAAGGTTCGTAACAGGGAATCAGAAGATCAGTAGTCCAATAAGGGAAGGGCAGGCTCGTAGTAGTAGTTCAGGCAGGGTTCTGTACAGAGGAGTACAGAGGAGTAGACAGGCTCGTAATCCGTAACACAGGCAGAGTTTGTTAGCAGGAGATCAGAAGGTCGAAGGCACAGGAGGGGGTAGACAGGCTCGTAATCCAAAAACAGGTAGAGGTCCAAATACCGGGAAAAAACGACTGACAGAGTTAGTAACACAAAACAGAGAATGCTGGAACGGGAGATCTGGAAAGGGCCGATGTAATGGGGTGAAAGCTTGCGACTCTCCACCCGAAGGGGCAGATCTCGGGTGGACAGCCACACCCTCTGGCCAACATGGTAGTGGGGAGCCGGGGGCCTGCGACGGTCGGCCTGCCGCCGATACCTGGCATTGGTGCGTAGCAGAACAGGCCAGGCCTTTTTCCATGTCCGACGATAGAGCCGGACGAACAACTGGGCCGACGGGACACCAACCTCCTCTTCCTGCTCCGGAAACAACGGAGGCTGGTAGCCCAAGGAGCACTCGAAGGGGGAAAGCCCAGTAGCGTAGGAAGGCAGGGTGTTGCGGGCATATTCCACCCAAACAAGTTGCCGGCTCCAGGTGGTGGGATTGTCAGAAACCAGGCACCGTAGCACAGTCTCTAGGTCTTGATTGGCCCGCTCGAATTGGCCGTTTGACTCTGGGTGAAATCCTGAGGACAGACTGATAGAGCATCCAATAAGGGTGCAGAAGGCCCTCCAGAACTGGGAGGTGAACTGAGGACCCCGATTGGAGACAACGTCAATGGGTAGTCCGTGGATCTGGAAGATGTGCTGCACCATCAGTTGGGCCGTCTCCTTGGCCGATGGCAACTTAGGCAGGGGAATGAAGTGTGCCGCCTTCGAGAACCGGTCCACTACGGTGAGGATAGCGGTGTTGCCGTCGGATTGTGGCAGACCCGTGACAAAGTCCAGGGAGAGGTGCGACGACGGACAGAAAGAGGTTGCAGGAGACCAGCCGAGGCCTGGCGGGACGTCTTGCTTTGGTTGAATACTGTGCAGGCCGAGACAAAAGAGCGGACATCCACCCCCATGGTGGGCCACCAAAACCGTCAACGTATAAATGCCAGGGTCCGGCGAGAGCCGGGGTGGCAGGTAAGCCTCGATGAATGGCCCCATTCCAGGACTCGGGATTGGACAGGGTCAGGCACGAACAGGCAGAACATGTTGCGCATTACGCACATCCTCTTCAATACCCCAGACCAAGGACGTAGCCAGACAAGAGACAGGAAGTATGTGCTCATGTTCTTGGGCAACAGCAGGACTGAACACACAGGAGAGGGTGTCCGGTTTAGTGTTCTTTGAGCCAGGCCGATAAGACAGGGTGAAATCAAAACGAGTAAAAAACAGAGCCCACCTGGCTTGTCAGGCATTGAGCCTCCTGGCTGAGCGTAGGATACTCAAGGTTATTGTGGTCTGTCCACACAAGAAATGGCTGTTCTGCCCCCTCCAGCCAATGTCTCCACTCCTCCAACGCTGTCTTGACCGCCAGCAATTCCCTGGGCTGTGGCCAATCAGTGACGGCTTGGATCTTGCCTGGATCCATCCAGATGCTACCCGCGGCCACTATGTAACCCAGGAAAGGAATGACAGAGCGATGGAAGTCACACTTCTCTGCTTTTACAAACAGTCGGTTCTCCAATAATCACTGGAGGACCTGTTGTACGTGTGCTGTGTGTTCCTGGGCAGAGTGGGAGAAAATCAAAATATCATCCAGATACACAAAGACAAGACGAATAATCATGTCCCGGAGCACGTCGTTTACCAGAGCCTGGAAGACAGCCGGAGCGTTAGTCAACCCAAACGGCATCACCAGGTATTCATAGTGTCCACTAGCAGTGTTAAACGCCGTCTTCCATTCATCACCTTCTCGTATCCGTACCAGGTGGTAGTCGTTTCAGAGATCCAGTTTCGTGAAGATCGTGGCTCCCTGGAGCAGCTCAAAAGCAGAGACAAGCAGAGGAAGTGGATAACGGTTCTTCACTGTAATGTCATTCAGACCCCGGTAATCAATGCATGGACGTAGAGTCTTATCCTTTTTGGCCACAAAGAAAAACCCTGCGCCAGCAGAAGAGGAAGATGGCCGAATAATCCCAGCCCTGAGTGAGACCTCCACATAATCCGCCATGGCCTTTGTTATCGGACCGGACAGGGAGTACAGACGTCCAGGGGGGGGGGGGGGGGGGTTTGACTGGATGGAGGTTTATGGCACAGTCGTATGGCTGATGAGGTGGTAGAGAGGTAGCCCAAGACTTATTGAAAACCTCCCTTAGATCACAGTTTTCGGAAGGGACAGACGACACATCGATGTTCTCCGTGGAAGGTGTAACTTGTCTGTTCAGAACATGAGGCGCAGCCTTCAGACAATGAGCAAGGCAAAAAGGGCTCCAGCTTGTAACAGAACCAGTAATCCAGTCGATGTGAGGGTTGTGTTTCCTGCATGTTAACGTCAGAAGCCTCCTCCCTAAGTTTGATTTATTCACTGCTTTAGCACATTCCGCCAACCCTGATGTCCTAGCTGTGTCTGAATCCTGGCTCAGGAAGGCCACCAAAAATTCTGAAATTTCCATCCCCAACTACAATATTTCCCGTCAAGATAGAACTGCCAAAGGAGGTGGAGTTGCAATCTACTGCAGAGATAACCTGCAGAGTTCTGTCATACTGTCCAGGTCTGTGCCCAAACAGTTTGAGCTTCTACTCTTAAAAATCCACCTTTCCAGAAATAAGTCTCTCACTGTTGCTGCCTGTTACAGACCCCCCTCAGCCCCCAGCTGTGCCCTGGACACCATATGTGAATTGATTGCCCACCATCTATCTTCAGAGTTTGATTTAAACTGGGATATGCTTAACGCCCCGGCTGTTCTTCAATCTAAGATAGATGCCCTCAATCTCAAGGAACCCACCAGGTACAACCCTAAATCTGTAAACATGGGTAATCAATGCATGGACGTAGAGTCTTATCCTTTGCTTTGATCTGTTTTCAACCAGGATCTCAGCGATCACTGCCTCATCGCCTGCGTTCGTAATGGGTCCGCGGTCAAACGACCACCCCTTATCACTGTCAAACGCTCCCTAAAACACTTCTGCGAGCAGGCCTTTCTAATCGATCTGGCCCGGGTATCCTGGAAGGATATTGACCTCATCCCGTCAGTAGATGATGCCTGGTTGTTCTTTAAAAGTGCTTTCAACACTATCCTAAATAAGCACGCCCCTTTCAAAAAACTTAGAACTAAGAATAGATATAGCCCTTGATTCACCCCAGACTTGACTGCCCTTGACCAACACAAAAACATTCTGTGGCGCACTGCATTAGCATCGAATAGCCCCCGCGATATGCAACTTTTCAGGGAAACCAGGAACAAATATACACAGTCAGTTAGAAAAGCAAAGGCCAGCTTTTTCAAATTTGCATCCTGTAGTACTAATTCCCAAAAGTTCTGGGACACTGTAAAGTCCATGGAGAATAAGAGCATCTCCTCCCAGTTGCCCACTGCATTGAGGCTAGGAAACAAGCATTTTGCTACGGCTGGCCATGCTTTCCACCTGGCTACCTCTACCCCGGCCAACAGCTCTGTACCCCCCGCAGCAACCTGTCCAAACCCCCCCCCCCCCCCCCCCCGCTTCTCCTTCACTCAAATCCAGACAGCTGATGTTCTGAAAGAGCTGCTAAATCTGGACCCCTACAAATCTGCTGGGCTAGAAGGCAGATCAGAAGGTCGAAGGCACAGGAGGGGGTAGACAGGCTCGTAATCCAAAAACAGGTAGAGGTCCAAATACAGGGAAAAAATTACTATTGTCAAGTTTGTCTGGTAGAGAGGCATCGTTGGGCAGATCACAGCTGGGTCCTACTTTTTCATCCAAAATGGACTGTAGCCCCTGCCACATGTGGCAGGCGTCGTAGCTTGTGTAGTACGATTCCACCTTATTCCTGTATTGTCCTTTTGCTCGTTTGATGACTCTGCGGAGGTCATAGCGGGACTTCTTGTACTTGTTCCTGTCCTCAGCCGTAGCCTCAGGGGTGTCTGCAATAGCCCTGTGTGTGGTATCCCTGCCCTTTTGATTACCACCAACCTCAGTGTTAATCCAGGGTTTTTGATTGGGGAATCAGCAAACCTTCACTGTGAGGACAACGTCGCCGATGCATTTCGTAATGAAGCCGGTAATGGAGGTGGTTAGCTCGTTGATGTTATCGGTGGAGTCTTCAAAATATATTCCAATCAGCGCTAGCAGAGCAGTCCTGTAGCATAATCTCTGATTCTGGTGACCATTTCTCAGCGGAGCGAGTCACAGGTACTTCCTGTTTGAGCTTCTGCGAGGGAGACGTTTCAATGAAAGTTGGGCATCATGTGTCTAAATGACGCAGATTTAAAATCACAACCTCTGGATTTGTTTATAGCCTCGTACAGTTATCTAAGTGCCAGCTTGTTATTTTTCTTGTCCTGAGGTGGAATGTATACAAACAGTCATGATAACAGCTGAAAACTAGAAGGGTCAGCATTTGACAATCAGGTATTCCAAGACGGGTGAACAATGGGTTGACACTTCCACCGCGCTTGAGTCAGCACACCAGTTGTTGTTTATGAAGAGGCAAAGCCCTTCCATTTTCGATTTCCCTGACTGCACTGTCCTGTCGGCATGGTGAATGGAGAATCCATCAAGTTGGATAGCCATGGGGGGTATCTTGACCGAGATTATTCAGAAAAACAGAGAATATTGCAGTTTCGAGAGTCCCGTTGGAAACCATCACAGTCAGAAAAGGTGAGGAATGTGTTCAGCAATTATCATGGAAATGAAATAAATAATAGGAAATAGATTCCTATTTAATGTTTTTAAAACTCCTGTCCCTAGTCGTCACAGTAGTAGTTCACAGTGGTATACGTTGATCTAATTTATGGTTGTAGGTAGGAGTCTGGAGGATCCTGGATAGATGGATTTTTGATGGAAAAATCACACAGAGCCATTGAAGATATTGAATGACAAGACGTTCAGTCAGACACGGTCGACCGGTTTCTAGCTCCTAGCCAGCTTTGCAGTATTTTTATCGGCGGTCACTCACCTACATTTTGGTGGTCACCCATCACATCCTTTGTTTGGATTTCCCGAGGCAGCCCCATTCATCTCAGGTGCTACACCAAAACTTTAATGCCAGAAAAGAGGTTCTAGTTGTGGTTCTAGTTGTGCTAATTGTGGTTCTGATTGTGGTTCAAGTCAGGCTCAGACGCCGATTCTAGTCAGGATCAGGCGGTGAGCAAACTATCCAAGTATATTACTCGCTAACATTCAGTCCCTCCCTGGACAATAAAGTAGACAAGCTCAGTTCGAGGATCTCCTTTCAGAGAGACATAAGGGACTGTAACATCCTCTGTTTTATGTAATCATGTCTCTCTCTGGATGTATTGTCCCCATCCATACAGCTAGCAGGGTTCTCCATTCATCGTGCGGACAGGAAGAAAGAACTCTCTGGGAAAAACAGAGGTGGAGGGGTATGTCTCATGAATAGCAACTTGTGGTGTAATTGTGGTAACGTACAGGAACACGAGTCCTTTTGTTCTCCCGATCTGGAATACCTCACAATCAAATGCCGAACGCATTACCTCCCGATACACTTTTTGCTAACTGGACACCGCATTTTAAGGAAATCTTAAGAAAATTCTATCAAAAAATCTCCTGTGCTACATGCTAAGAGAAGATGCTTGAACGTTGTTACTCTCCCTTCTTCTACAAAGCCCTCCTCTTCCCTCCCTTTGTTAAATCAGATCACGCCTCCATCCTACTCCTCCCCGCCTATAAGCAGAAACTTAAGAAGGAAGCACCCGTGGTAAGGACTGTTCAATGTTGGTCTGACCAATCGGAATCTATGCTTCAAGACTGTTTTGATCACACAGATTGGCAAATGTTCCGGAATGCCTCTGGGAATAGTATCGACGTATGCACTGACTCTGTGACTGGGTTATTCAGGAAGACATAGAAGATGTTGTTCCTACTGTGACAATTTGAACCAAAATAGATGGCAGCATTCATGCAAAACTGAAAACGCGAACCACTACATTTAACCACAGCAAGGTGACTGGGAACATAGATGTGTACAAACAGACCAGCTATGAACTTCATATGGCAAAACAACAGTACAGGGACAGTCGCAATTCAACAACTCAGACACAAGACGCATCATGGGAAAGCCAGCCAAATCGCGGACATGACCCCTTGCTTCCGGACAAGTTAAATACCTTCTTTGCTTGCTTTGAGGAAAACAACACGCCAATGTGGGCCGCCGCCGCTTACGAGGACTGTGTGCTCCCAATATCTGTGGCTGACATGAGTAAGACATTCAAGTGCATTAACCTCGCAAGGCTGCAGGACCAGATGAAATCCCAAGCGTCGTCCTCAGAGACCAGCTGGCTCGAATTTCACGGACATATTCAATCTCTCCCTATCCCAGTCTGTTGTCATCACTTACTTCAAGATGTCCACCAATGCTCCCGTACCCAAGAAAGTGAAGGTAACTGAACTAAATTACTATCACCCCGTAGCACTCACTTCTGTCATCATGAAGTGCTTTGAGAGTCTTGTTAAGGATCATATCACCTCCACCTTACCCAACACCCTAGCCCCACTACAATTTGCGTACCGTCCAAACAGATCAATGGATCTGCACTAAGATTTATGAACATTATGTTTGGTGTTTGAGATCATGGTCCAGAGTAACTCCGAGGCCCTTCACAGTTTTATTTGAGATGACCGTACAACCATCGAGATTCATTATCAGATCCAACAGCAGATCTCTTTGTTTCTTGGGACCTAGAACTAGCATCTCCGTTTTGTCATAGGTAAAAAATGTGCCGTCATGCACTTCCTTATGTCTGAAACACAGGCTGCTAGGGTAGGACATTTTGGGGCTTCAACATTTAATCTTAATTTACAGATGTGTGTCGTCTACATAGCATTGAAAGTTGACATTGTGTTTCTGAATTACATTACCAAGAGGTAGCATATACAGTATAGTGAAAACAATAGTGGTCCTAGAACAGAACCTTGAGGACCACCAAAACTTATCATTGATTTGTCAGAGGACAAACCACCACAGAGACTAAATGATATCTTTCCGACAGATACGATCTAAACCAGGCAAGAACTTGTCCGTGTAGACCAATTAAGGTTTCCAATCTCTCCAAAAAATGTGGTGATCGATGGTGTCAAAAGTGGCACTAAGGTCTAGGAGCACAAGGCCAGATGCAGAGCCTTGGTCTGACGCCATTAAACTGTAATTTACTACCTTCAAAAATGTGGTCTCAGTACTTCGATGGGGTCAAAAACCAGACTAGAGCATTTCGTATACATTATTTATCTTCAGTAAGGCTGTGAGACAAACTTCACACATTCTACAGCACAATGGCAGAGTCATATCTTAAGTGTAAAACTAACAATGACTCAATAATCCATGCTTTCTGGGAGTGCTATAAAGTCCAAAAGTTATGGGCGGAGCTAGAAAGTTGGCTGTCAGAAGTATTACATTGTAAACTTACTTTTAATCCGTCTGTCTGCATTTATTTTTTTAAGACATGGCAAATGGGACGTCTAGGGTATTACGCAAGGTTAAGTTTCGATCCTTGGTTAGGTGGTTAACTGATTTTTGTACTCCGACGTCCTTGGGTAGGTGGAGGGAGTCTGGAAGGGCATGTCGGAATCTTTGGGTTTTCCGAGAATTTATAATGCAGCTTTTTTTTTTATATAATCCTTGGTTGGGGTCTAAGCGAATTATTTGTTGCGATTGCAAACGTAATAAGATGGTGGTGTAATAGTCCAGGTTTTTTAAGGAATATATTTTGATCCACAATATATATTCCATGGGACAAAACTAGATCCAGGGTATGATTGTGGCAATGCGCAGGTTCCGAGACGTTGGACAAAACCCACTGAGTCAATGAGGGCTCCGAAAGCCTTTTAAAGTGGGTCTGTGGACTTCTCCATGTGATTATTGAAGTCACCAAAAATTATAATATTAACTTCCATGACTAAGAGGTACGATAGGAATTCAGGGAACTCAGTGAGGAACGCAGTATATGGCCCAGGAAGATTGTAACAGTAGCTTAAAAAAAAGCAATTGAGTAGGCTGCATAGAGTTCATGACTAGAACCTCAAAAAACGAAAATGCAGACATTTGTTTACATAAATTGACATTTGCGGTCATAAATGTTATCAACTCCTCAACCTTTATGGATGCGCGGGGAAAATGGTCACTAGTGTAACCAGGAGGAGAAGCCTCATTTAACACAATAAATTAATCAGGCCTTAAGCCATGTTTCAGTCAGCCCAATCACATCAAGTTTATGATCAGTGATTAGTTCATTGAATGTGACTGCCGTGGAAGTGAGGGATCTAACATTAAGTAGTCCTATTTTGAGCGGTAAGGTATTATCACAATCTCTTTCAGAAAAATGAGTAATGGGGGAGGTTTTTATTCCAGTGAGATTGCTAAGGCGAACAACACTGTGTTTAGTTTTGCCGACCTCGATTGGTCTAAATGGGGAAAACGGAGCTAACTACACTGACTGTGTTAGGGGCAGACTCCACTAAGCTGGCAGGCAGGCTAACAGCCTGCTGCCTGGCCTGCACCCTATCTCATTGTGGAGCTTGAGGAGTTAGAGCCCTGTCTATTTGATAGATAAGATCAGAGCACCCCTCCAGCTAGGATGGAGTCCATCACTCCTCAGCAGGCCAGGCTTGGTCCTGTTTGTGTGTGTCCCAGAAAGAGGGCCAATTATCTACAAATTCAATCTTTTGGTAGGGGCAGAAAACAGTTTTCAACCAGCTATTGAGTTGTGCAAGTCTGCTTTAGAGCTCATCACTCCTCCTAACTGGGAGGGGGCCCAGATAGAATTACTTGATGTTGACACATCTTTCTGGCTAAGTTACACACTATGTTGCGTTTGGTGACCTCTAACTTTTTCATCCCAACATCGTCCCTATATCCCTATACTCTCTACACTTGCCAGTTTTAGCTTTAGAAAACACCATCTTCAGATTAGCCTTTACGTTGGTAGCCCTGCCCCCTGGTAAATCGCTGGATGATTCTTTTTAAGTCTAATATTGAATACTTGGCGCCGCCCTGAGTGGTCGCCTGTTAAGCAGCTCCCGTTGTTCGTGCATAAATTGTTGTTTTACTTCGTTTTTTTTCATCTCTTTTCTTTAGTTTTATTTTTTATTTTGCTACAGTTGAACTATAATAGTTCAGGATTATGGATTTTATGGATTTTATCGCAGCTGAACGTCGACAGGAGTCGTCAACTGTTATTGTTTACAACAGAGCCAAGCTTCTGGATTTAGCCCACGCAGCGCTGCTGCTCCCCAGGGAAAAGTTTGATATTCCGGACGAATTGAAAAGACGACGCCGTGGATGCAGGGCGGGATTGAAATGTAAGGCAAAGCGGAGGAGGTTCAAGTACAAGCCGGCTATACCGTCTATTATTATGGGCAATGTGAGGTGTCTACATAACAAGATGGATGAGTTAGAGGGACTTGTTCGTGGACAAAGGATTTATCGGGAAACGAGCCTAATGTGTTTTACGGAGACTTGGCTGAACGATAACATCCCCATACAGAACGTCACTATCGACGGTTTCCAGACCATCAGAGTGGACAGGGATCGCGTCTCTTCCGGTAAGAGTAAGGGTGGTGGGCTGGCTTTATTAGTTAACAACAGATGGTGTCATCCGAACCATATTACTCTTAAGGAAAAGTTTTGTAGCCCGGACATTGAGCTGTTAACCGTTAGCCTGAGACCCTACTATTTACCGAGGGAATTCACGGCGGCCATTGCTGTTATTGTTTACATCCCGCCCTCCGCTGACGCAAACGCAGCGTGTGACGTCATCCACTCTGTTACAGACAGCGCATCCCAGTGCTTTCTTTGCCATTTCGGGGGATTTTAACCATGCATCTCTCTCTTCAACGCTGCCCACGTTCAAACAGTTTGTGAAGTGCCCAACCAGGAATAATAAAACTCTGGACTTGTTATATGCTAATGCGAAGGATGCATACAACTCCACTGCACTCCCTCCCCTCGGTAGATCGGATCACAACCTTGTCCACCTCACCCCACTCTACAGGCCTCTGGTCCAACAGCAGCCTGCAACCACCAGGACTATTAGGAGATGGTCCCCGGAGGCGAATGAGGCCCTACAGGACTGCTTTGAAACAACAGACTGGGATGTGCTCTGTGAGGCTCATGGGGAGGACATCGATGGACTCACTGACTGTATTAATTTTTGTGTAGACAACACTGTACCCACCAGGAAGGTACGCTGTTTCCCAAACAATAAACCCTGGGTCACCAGCGACCTGAAGGCCCTGCTGAATGAGAAGAAGAGGGCCTTCAAGGAGAGGGACAAGGACAAATTGAAATGCGTCCAGAGGGAGCTGAAGTTGCGGATTGCTGAGGGGAAGAGAGTGTATAAGGAGAAGATGGAGGACAAGCTGAGGCAGAGCCAGGTGAGAGAGGTGTGGAAGGGTATGAGAAATATCACTGGCTTCAAAAAGTCAAACAGTGGGCAGACGGAGGGGACCCAGGACAGAGCCAATGAGTTGAACCAATTTTTTAACAGGTTTGATACTGGCCCTGTCCACCTCCCCTCCAGCTCCCCAGACCACACACCCTCACGGCTGTCCCACCCCCACTTTGCTCACAGCACCTCTGCTGAGACAATCAGTGACCCCACCTCCGCCCCTGCTCCCCCTGGACTGATCCTCAACACCCCCCTTCCCCCCACCTCCCCACCTGGGCTGGCTTTCACCACCAACCAAGTGAAGAGAGAGCTGGAGAGACTACATCAGTGGAAAGCGGCTGGCCCTGATGTCATCAGCCCAAGAGTGCTTAGGGTCTGTGCTGACCAACTGTGTGGAATACTCCAGCGTCTTTTCAACCTTAGCCTGAGCCTAGAAAGGGTCCCTGTGCTGTGGAAAACATCCTGCCTCGTCCCAGTGCCCAAGAAGGCACACCCCACTGTCCTGAATGACTTCAGACCTGTAGCGCTAACATCCCACATCATGAAGACCCTGGAAAGGTTAGTCCTCGCTCACCTCAGACCCCTGGTGTGTTCATCAATGGACCCCCTGCAGTTTGCATACCAGCGCAACATCGGGGTGGATGATGCAATCATCTACCTTCTGCAGAGGGCCTACTCTCACCTGGAGAACGCAGGTTGCACTGTGAGGGTTATGTTTTTTGACTTCTCCAGTGCCTTCAATACCATTCAGCCCCTGCTACTGGGTGAGAAGATGAGGAGGATGAAAGTGGAAGCACCCTTAGTCTCCTGGGTCACGGACTACCTGACCGGAAGGCCACAATTTGTGCGACTACAGAGCTGTGTTTCAGAATGGGCAGTTAGCAACACAGGGGCCCCCCAGGGAACGGTCCTGTCCCCCTTCCTGTTCACCCTCTACACCTCAGACTTCAGATATAACTCTGAAACATGCCACCTACAGATGTTCTCGGATGACTCTGCTATTGTAGGGTGCATCAGGGGTGGGCAGGAGGAGGAGTACAGGAGCACAATCAGTGACTTTGTGTTGTGGTGTGAGCAGAACCACCTTCAGCTCAACATCAGCAAAACAAAGGAGATGGTGGTGGACTTCAGGAGAACCAAGGCACAACTGACTGCAGTCCCTATACAGGGGATTGATGTGGAAATGGTTGGGTCATACAAGTTCCTGGGAGTCCATATGGACAACAGGCTGGAATGGGCCGGTAACACCGGGGCCCTGTACAAAAAGGGCCAGAGCCGACTCTACTTTCTGAGGAGGCTCAGGTCCTTCAACGTGTGCAGTAAACTACTGCATACCTTCTACCAGTCTGTGGTGTGCTGGGGAGCAAACATCAAAGCCGGTGATGCTTCTCGGGTAAATAAGCTGATCAGGAAGGCTAGCTCTGTCCTGGGGATGAGCCTTGACACCCTAGAGGAGGTGGCGGAGAGACGGATCCTGGCCAAACTGCTGGCCATCATGGACAACGTCACCCACCCTCTGCACGCTATGGTTATGACGCAGAGGAGCACTTTCAGTCACAGACTGATCCCACCACGGTGTGCCAGAGAGCGCTACAGGAGGTCCTTCCTTCCGGCGGCTATTAGACTATATAATGCCTCACCGGGGTGCCGTGCCGTCGGCAACATAGATCTGGAACTGTTGGGGTGCTAGGACCTAGTTTAACAATTATGCATCCATCTGTGAGTAACTCTGGTCCATCAGCACACATCCACTCAGGACCTATTTATTCATACAGGTCTGTATATACATACTCATGTACAGTTGTTATATCATATCACATGCAATATTGTAAGTAATTATTGGACTTAACTTACGTAGGCATTCACTCAGGAATGCATATTATTAGTATCCTGCCAGTTGCACCTTTTCTCATTGCTTTTAGTATATTGAATGTGCAATACGTGCAGTTGTCTGTAATTATACCCTGCGCACTAAGGACTGTATTTTAAGGGAATTACTATTATTACCCCAAATTATATCATACACACATTTAGCTATTAAAGTATCTCTTCCTGTCATTTACCTGTACAGTTTATGTAACCATGCAAGTATTCACTTATCTGTAAATATAACTGTATATTTACCTGTACAGCTAATTTAACCATGCAAAATATTCACTTACCTGTTCATTTAGCCAGTCTGTATATTAAGTAAACTATTATTCCCTCGCTCATATCCTACGCATTTTTAGCTACTGAAGTATTTCTCTGCCATCAACCTGTATAGTATAGTTAACCATCCAACATCCACCAATGTATAGTGTACATATTCAGCCAACCACTCATACTATGCAATGTCTTTTTATAGCTTTTTTTTGCACTCCAGATATCTTGTATTTCTATACTTTTTCATACTGCCGCTATATGTATCATGTACCGTGTATCTGTCTTTTGTGTACTTTCGTTGTGGCATTTTGCACCTGCCCTGTGTTTTGTTGTAGCTGCTTGACAATGAAATTTCCCCCCCGGGGGAGCAATAAAGTACCTATCTAATGGAGTCACCAATGACTAGGGTTTTCAATTTGTCAGAGCTAATGGTGGGAGTCTTCTGCGGCTCAAACCCCATAACGGGTGGAGGAGAGACCCGAGAATGCGCTGGCTCTGACTCCGACTCCTTGCTTAGTGGGGAAAACCATTTGAACGTCTCTATCGGATGAATGAGCGATACCGGTTGAGCATGCCGACATCATTTCTTTCCAGAAGCTGTTAGAAAATTGTGTGGCGGGATTAACACTTCTACCTATACTTACTCGTGGTACAGATGTGGTTAATGATTGCGTCTGAAGCAAGGCTTGCAACTCGGCTATCCTCACCATAAAGCGATAATTATCCTGCATATTCTGAGCGACGGCAATTAGAAAGCATAATGTTACTTCGCTTTTTTGGCTGGTGGAGGTCCTGCAGATCCATGTCCAGAGAGCGTCCGGGGAGAAAAAGTTGATAACTAAGAAGTTGGTAAATGTGTTAAATACAGAGTTTGATTAAACTGTTATTACAAGTAAAAAGTGAAAGGTATCCAAGTAGCAACAAAAAGTGCAGCATAGTCATAAAACACTGGTCACTTTAACAATGTTTACATACTGTTTTAACCACTTTATATGTAAGCCTATATACTGTATTCTAGTCATGGCTCATCCTATATAACTACTACTATACTCACCTTTTATTTTATATACGGACATTTGTTAATTTCTTGTTCTTTTTGTAAACTTTTCAATTATGTGTGTATTGTCATTGAATTTATAGATTTTTTTTTTCTCAAACACACAAATACCTTCTATCTCATTATTCTCTCTCACACACCTTCACTCTCCCCCTCTCTTTATCTCTCTCTCTCCCATTACTCTATAATTTCAGTTCACAACCTTCTCTCCTTCGGGGACATGACAGGTTATCAGTTTTACCACGCATTCTACTTTCAACTCGAGTGATTTTTGATTATATTCCTATAATAGTAGTATTCTGAGGAAATTATTCTTCCAATATTTTGAGTTCTAATGGTTTTGCGTCTCATCATTATTCCATAAGAGTATGATGATGATGATGGTGGTGATTAGTTATTAGCTGCTTTAACCAAACACTCTTTTAATGAGGGGATTGGGGAATGTAAGATGAAGGTTATTAACTAACAGGCAGCACGCCCTGAGGAAAGAGGTCAGTCTCTAAATAATCATATTCTCAGAAACTGAATCTTAACCACAACTTAAAACTGTTTCAAGAGCCACACAATGTACTTGTGTCATTTTGTAAAAATTAGGTAGGATAAAGTTAACCCAAGACACTGATCTAAGGTCAGTTAGATTTTTTTCAAGCTATGGATGAGGTTAGGATTTAGGGAGAGTTAGCTGATCCTAGATATGTGCCTAACTGGAGTGTTTTTGTGTACTGTGTCCTTTCATATATGCAATGATGAAATGTAACAGTGGCTCTTCCCATTTCGTTGGATGGTGCATAACGTGTATCACATACACACAACAACAAAAAAGGTACAACTGGAAGTTGAGCTGCATTACTGTTACAAACCTGTAGGGGGCAGAATAACCTAGGCTAGGATCATGCACTGTATGCTACATCAACACTGGGACGCTGTGTCTGAGCAGGGTTTGAATTATATAAGGCTCTGGTCAAAAGTAGTGCACTATATAGGGAATATGGTGCCATTTGGGATGCACTTTAGTCTTAAAGCGTTATGTGGCCCCTAGAGTTAATCTTACCCTTATGTGTGTCCCCTGGTTTGATCTTGATGGCCGATTGGCTCTAGATCTCCTTCTCCACCTGAGACATCCTCTCCCGGTTCATCTGTAGCACACACCGTGATCGTGTCCTGGCCCTGCACCCTGTCCTGGACAGTCAGTCGGTGTCAGACAATTATGGTTTCCACCAATGACCAGTTGAGAGAGCTGGAAGAGTAAACATCCTCAGGCCACTGTACAGCACAGAACAGTAGAGGAAGCTGTTGAGCAAGCGTACAGAATGGTGTGACATACAGGGGTTGAATTACACTACTTAATAACATAGCATTAAAAGAACACAAAGGCCTGAAGCACCATTATGTATGCTTTATTATTTTTGAAAATGACTTTGGGAGAAAGGTTTGTCAAACCTTATAAGCAAATGGGAATTTATACATAATGTGATCATAACATGTCCTGCTCCTATCAATTCTCTTTTTGTGTCAACATCCTTGTTCTCTAGTTATGCAAAAGGATTCTTTAAAGCATAATTTGCAGCATAATTTGTCCCTTGTTAGATCAATGATACAGTAGGGAGCTATGAAGGAGTAAAGAGGGTTATTTGTCCCGCGTCTCAAGGGCCTTTTGACATTATCTCACAAACAATGGAACAAATACACTACAGTCCAGAGATTGTTTACAGATACGCTACTACACTTCAGTATCACAGTGTGTGTGTTTGTGTGTATGTGTGTGTGTGTGTGTATTCTCTGCTGTGTAAGTCGTGACAGAAAAAAAGCCCTCAGTGAGAAAGAGAGAAAGACAAAGATGAGCGTAGAGAGTGAGGGAGGAGGGCTTTGAGATACTGGAAGAGAGTTTTATATGAGTAATACGCCTCGTATGAGTAATTTGCATCATCATACATTGGATCAAACCAACAAAACATGTCCAAATTGTGTTTTAGTGTTGTTTTCAGTGGCCCCTGAGGTACAGTGTGTTGATTGTGAGGGTGTGTGAGACAGTTGTGAGACAGTTGTGTTAAGATGTGTGTACTGTGTGTGCAGTGCATCAGTGTGTGACAAACGGAGAAGATGGGGGCGGAGGAGGAGACACACCTGTGTCAGTATGTACCTACTAGGAATATACAGTATAAGACAAGATTTACATGACCCCAATTTGTATGCAACGAGGAGATCCCATTGAGATGAAGAATGAAAGAAAGAATGGTTGAGAGGAGGGTGGTGTGTGTGTGTGTGTGTGTGAGTGCGTGTGTGTGTGTATGTGTGATGGTCCCAGGGCTGTGGCCAGTGAACCGTAGGCTCTGAAAACAGGGTTATAGCCAAGAGTTACCCAGAGGGCAACCTCATTAATCCCCGCCCCCCTCATCCCTCCATTTCTCCTCTCTTCCCTCTCTCCCTTCCTTCATTACCTCCAAGGTTAATCCCCCTTATCTCCCAATGAGCCTAATTTTTCATCCCCCTATCCCCTGTCCTCCCCTCACCACCACACCACTCTCGGGCTCCCCTGTCTCCCTGTCCTGCCCGCTCCTCTCCCCTCACTGGAAGGAGGAGCGCCGACCAAGATGGCTGCTTCGCGACTAACTCTTAGGGAACTCTGCACTAAGCATTTCGCCTCACTGGCAATGACATCTGCTAGCCACGTGTATGTTGCCAATAACATTTGATTTGATTGTCTTGCCTCCACTTCTCTCCTCCCTTTTCCACTTCCTCCTTCTCTTTCCCCATGCCCTACCTTCTCCTCACTCCGCTCTCCCAGTGCGTACGTTGAGCAGACAGACACACACCTGAGTGTATAAAACATTTTCAATGCTCTTTCCATGACACAGACTGACCAGTTGAATCCAGGTGAAAGCTATGATCCCTTATCGATGTCACTTGTTAAATCCACTTCAATCAGTGTAGATGATGGCGAGGAGGCATCTTAAAGAAGGACTATTAAGCCTTAAGGCAAATGAGACATGGATTGTTTATGTGTCCCATTCAGAGAGTGAATGAGAAAGACAAAATATTTGAAAGTGATGTGGTAGTAGATACCAGGCTCACCGGTTTGTGTCAAGAACTGCAATGCTGCTGGGTTTTTCACGCTCAACAGCCTCCCATGTTAGGCTGGACACATGAACATTTTAACAACACATTTTTTCTGATAAAAACTAGTTCATTGCATCCGCCGTGGAGCCCAGTTTAAAAATATTGTCCCAGCTGCTTGTCGTAGGTTTGAAGTAATCGCGAAAAAAACAGGCCTTATTTTAGGGCATGTTTCACCCTGCCAGCTCCTATTAGTTCTTTTGAGCACCGTGGCACAAACTCGCCTTCCGGAATGTTCTATTCCCAGCCCATATTGTTCTACGTCACAATGCCTGATTCGCTATTGTTGGCAATGAGACCTGCCCACGCTGGTAATTAAAACGTCAACAATAACAAAAAATTACTCTGAGGTCGTCCTATTGTTTCCTATAGGGGAAATATAGGTACATGTATGTCTGTCTATTTCGCAAAATATCTAGCAATGTGTATATACTTTGATTTATTTCAAGTCGGGCACCTTTTTAATCATGAGAATCTCCTCTTTGTAATGATGTAAGTATGGGCAGCGAGCTCGGTTGTCATCGATCACTAGACACGAAATAGTCCGACGTTTTTTTCCCTTACCTCCTCATTACGCAGACATACGCACAGTTGACACCATCGAGGATGTTTACTTTCTACAAAAGTCGTTTTTTTTCAGTTTCGTCCTAAGAACAGATTGTAGTTGTAATATGAAAATGAATACATTTTTTGCGCCATTTAGGCGAAATGGAATTCTAAGCATAATTCCAGTCAAAATAGGCTCTGCGTTCGATTCAATTAATTTGCTATGGGCTCGCGCTAATGTTCCAGTTTAGCCAACGTTCTATTGCCGTTTTTTAAGCCTTGGGTTAATTTTGACTCGTTCTATTGTACAGCCTACCCATGTGTATCAAGAATGGTCCACCACCCAAAGTACACCCAGCCACCTTGACATAACTGTGGGAAGCATTGGAGTCAACATGGGCCAGCATCTCTGTGGAATGCTTTCGACACCATGTAGAGTCCATGTCCCAACGAATTGAGGCTGTTCTGAGAAAAAAGTGAAACTAGATCTCCTGGTGCCCTACCCTCTCCCCTGTGCCCTCAGTCTCTCCTCCACCTTCGCTACCAGTGCTTACCTTGAGCAGACAGATGGACAGACAGACAGACAGACAGACATAGAGACAGTGGCGTAGAGACTAGATCTATTACAGCTTATCACCGGCGGATGGCCAGGGCGCGATGAAATATGGCTGCTGTCTCCACCGCCACAGGACACTGTGAATAACCAGTGCTCCAAAGGCAATAAGAAGGGAGAGAGAGGGGGGGGGAGAGAGAGAGCTAGGTACTCCAAACTATCAGCCCGTAATTCAAAATAATGGGAAGATTTCCAGCACCGACTTTACGTGATGCCGGGACGCTTGACAGTGATTTGGCACACAATTAACCGTGTGTGTGTTTCTCTCACTGTCTCTTTCCTCTCCGTCTCTCTGTCTCCTATACACAGGTTATTGATTGTCAACCAAACAAGGTTAATGTTTTATTAAATAATTGACAGTCTCCAGTGTTCCCGGCCAATGTTTAACTCTAGCCTCCCCAAAAATGACAGTGTTTGGTTTTCGCCAGGTATAATGGGACCAATGTCGTCCAGAAAGTTATACTTTTGACTCATCTGAGTCTTGATGATCATCCAGGTGCTTCCAGGTGCTCTTTGGTAAACTTGAGTCAATCTTTTGGATGAGATGGGCCCCATTATGTCTGACGAAAACCAAACTGCA
Source organism: Thymallus thymallus (assembly GCA_023634145.1). NCBI lineage: Eukaryota > Metazoa > Chordata > Actinopteri > Salmoniformes > Salmonidae > Thymallus > Thymallus thymallus. Next base: position 14,999,049 of record CM042411.1, read on the forward strand.
TTTCATAGTAAGAACCTCATACCAATGGTCAAGCATGGTGGTGGTAGTGTGATGGTTTGGGGATGCTTTACTGCCTCAAGACCTGGACAACTTGCCTTAATAGAAGCAACAATGAATTCATGAGAATGTCAGGCCATCCGTCTGAACTGAAGCTGAAGCACAGCTGGGTCCTGCAGAAAGACAATGATCCAAAACACACAATCAAGTCTACATGAGAATGGTTAAAAAACAACACATTTGAAGTTTTGGAATGGCCTAGTCAAAGTCCAGACCTAATCCCAATTGAGATGTTGTGGCAGGACTTGAAACGATCAGTTAATGCTTGAAAATACAAGAGTGGGCCAAAATTCCTCCACAGCGATGTAAGAGACTGATCAACAACTACAGGATGCATTTGGTTGCTGTCATTGCAGCTAAAGGTGGCACAACCCGTTTTTGAGTGTAAGGGGGCAATTACTTTTTCACACAGGGTGCTGCATAACTCTGTTAATTAAATACATAACATAATATCTATTATTTTTGTTATTTGAAAATTCAGGTTACCTTCATCTAATATTAGGTTTTGATTGAAGAGCTGATAAAATTCATACTTTTTCACAGCACTGTATGTGACAGTTGATGACATACAGTATGTACTATGTAGCAATTAGGTGACAGACAGGGGAGTTAGCTGTCGTGTAGGTCTGTTGATGTGCTGATGCTACACCGTTAGATGTATAAACCCCTGAATAAAGTTATATGAACAAGGCACAATGCATTATAGAGTATAGAGCAGAATGTGTAGACATCCCAAAGCATTGTCCTTTTACATCTCCCTCAAAAGCCAAGTAGGGGGGAGAGGGAGAGAGAGAAGAGAGACCGAGAGAGAATAGCTGTGTCATCTCATGTCACCCTAACCCTCATGTTTTTACCTCACATTGTTTTGATCCTCTGGAGGCAGAGACACACAGGGCTTTGATTCCCCTCACAGAGATCTGCTTTGTGTACACACACACACACACACACACACACACACACACACACACACACACACACACACACAGCCCTCTCTGACTCAGCCGTGTAAAGAGCTTATCGTGGGTAGGAGAGGATGAGCAATGCTGCCGTTGTTTCTACTGCATTAGGAGTTTTAAGCGTCAGTGTGTGTGTGCGTGCGTGTGTGCGTACCTGCACAGGCGTGTGTGTGTGTGTGTGTGCATGTGCATGTGTGTGTGCATGTGTAAGCGGAGTGTAAGTGCAATTATTAATGTGCCCTGATCAGTTCCTCCCACTAAAATTGAAGCTCATCTTTTGGGAAAGAAATGAGATAGAACAGATAGTCTTTCCCAATATACCTTTTGCTTTCTCGATTCATTTTGACAAACTCACACTGACAGGGGGTTGTGGAGCAACTTGGACTCAGGGGTAGAAGTAACATAGTAAAAGTAAACCCAGGACACTACAATTAGTACAATTTGTTACTAATTGCAATTTGTACAATATGTTACGAATTTGCAAAGCGTATGAAATGTTACGAATTCCAATTTGTTGTGGCTAACATTATCTAGGTGGCTAACGTTAGGTAGGCTAGGGATTAGGGTTTAAGGTTAAGGTTAGGGTTAGGGTTAAGGTTATGGTTGAGAGTTAAGTTAAAGGATTAGGGTTAGGGGAAGGGTTAGCTAACATGCTAAGTAGTTGCAAAGTAGCTAAAATAATTAAGTAGTTGCAAAGTTGCTTATTAGCTAAAACGCTAAAGTTGTTTGCAATGCCATTCGAGTACGCAAGCTTTGAATTCCTAGACGTTTGCGTTATATGCTCACCCATCCACCCCGACTAACCACCCTAATTTAATTTTTGCCATACAAAATGTAACATATCATGCTCATTTCAGTGTCCTGAATTTACTATGTTACGTCTAGTCTATGAGACCAGGCTGTGTGGTTGCTATAAGAGAATTAGGCATTAACTTCTCTCTCATTTTCATTTTATCACAGAAAACATAATACACAGCACCTCAGTGGAATGTTACTCAATGGACAAATTATTATTAATATTTCCATTGATAATACAGATATTTATTTTGAAGGTTGGAGTGTATCATCATGGCTACTTGTTATCCATTTACTGTGCATGGGAAGGTAGTTCCTTTCATAGAAATATAATTACTAGAATGGACGTTCCCATTCCATTCTATTTCTATGGTTCCCTCATTGAGATGCGTAGCTACAGTAATTTAACTGTGTCCATCTACTGTGCATGGGCAGGTAGTTACTTTCATAGAAATAAAATTACTAGAATGGACGTTCCCATTCCATTCTATTTCTATGGTTCCCTCATTGAGATGCGTAGCTACAGTAAGTTAACTGTGTCCATCTACTGTGCATGGGCAGGTAGTTACTTTCATAGAAATATAATTACTTGAATGGATCTTCTTATTCCATTCTATTTCTATGGTTCCCTCACTGCGATGCGTAGCTACAGTAAGTTAACTGTGTGTTTACTGTCTGTTCCCCAGACCATCGTTCGAGGGAACCGGCCCCCGAAGGACACGTCCATCAATGGCCTCCTGGAGGAGTTTGACAGCATCTCTGTGACACGTTCCAACTCCCTGCGTAAAGAGAGCCTTACGGGCCCCCACCAGGCCGGGTCCGGGGCTCCCAAACCCCCCTCCCACCACCCTCCACACCCCCACCCCAACGCTCCTGAGGAGAACGGCTTCAGCCACTACTACTCCCGCTACTCCTGTGACCTGGACACCTCCAGTAGGGACTTCTCTCTGGAGCCCTACGGGAAGGATGGTAAAGGCTTTGCTCTAGATGGGGACTGGGCCGTGGGGAGACACTACCGCTTCCCAAAACAGAATGGCCACCTCACCCATGCCACCCGCGTTCCCTTCTATCCTGACGCCATGCCTCAGAAGACCGATTACGCCAAGCTGCCTCCTGACTACCACACGTACTTGGAGAGCAAGGTGGCGGGGGCGCGCTTGGCCGATGAGGTGGGCTCTGGGTCCGGGGTGGGCAGCGGAGGGGGGTCTGCCGGGTCCACGACAGGGGGGTACTACAGGGCGTCCGTAGGCGGCTCTTCCAGTCAGGACTACCGGGACGCATCGATGGTGGGGACGCCGTCACGCGCCTCGCTGCACAGTGAGCAAATCAACTACCCAGACAGCGAGTGGAGCTACAGCGGCGTGTCTAGAGACGAGTACGAGAAGAGGCCCAAGTCGTCGTACGTGATGCAGACCAGCCCCACGCCGGCCATCAGACAGCGCTCCAGGTCGGGGTCCGGCCTCCAGGAGCCCAATGTGCCCTATGGGGCCAGCGGGGCCTTTAAGAGTCCCCCCCAGGCACACCCCTACAGCTCCTACACCTACCCACGCCTTTCAGAGACTCTCACCAACTCACAGGCCATGGCCAAGGTACGTCTGGGCTGGTGTGTTTATTCACTCTGTAATCTGTGTTGGGAAAATGTTATTGCCAACTTTAAGACACATCCAGTATGTTAGCAGTGTGTTATTTTCTACTATTATCAAAATACTTTTCCAAATAGTCTAGTTTTGGTAATAATTTGGATCAGGTGATATAAGAACTAGGCATTATGCCTCCCGAGTGGCGCAGCGGTCTAAGGCACTGCATTGCACATCCGACCGTGACTGGGAGACCCATAAGGCGGCGCACAATTTGCCCAGCATCGTCCGGGTTAGGGGAGTGTTTGGCCGGCCGGGATTTCCTTGTCCAATCGCGTTCTAGCGACTCCTTGTGGCGGGCCGGGCACCTGCAAGCTGACTTTGGTCGCCAGCTGGACGGTGTTTCCTCCGACACATTGGTGCGGCTGGCTTCCGAGTTAAGCGAGCAGTGTGGCTTGGCAGGGTCGGGTTTCTGAGGACGCATGGCTCTCGATCTTTGCCTCTCCCGAGTCCATATGGGACTTGCAGTGATGGGACAAGACTGTAACTACCAATAGGGGAGAAAAAGAGGTAAACACATTCCTAGGCAGCATTTCTCTCTGAAGTACCTAATAAACTGGAAAGTGCAAATGTTGAATGTGCATACACTGAGCTATAGTAGTCAACCAGGGAATACCTTTTTCTATGACACTGAAATGACTGCCCTCTCTGACAAACCCATTGAAACCACTGCAGAGAACATTACACAGATGTATTATCCTCCCATGCATCCACCCCTCCCGGGTGGCAGTGTTATCTCTCCAGTTGCATCTCTCCTTTCTTCTCTTCCCTAGCTCTTTCCTCTCTTCTACCAAGTCTACTTTCATCCTCTCCTCTCCTCTCCTCTCCTCTCCTCTCCTCTCCTCTCCTCTCCTCTCCTCTCCTCTCCTCTCCTCTCCTCTCCTCTCCTCTCCTCTCCTCTCCTCTCCTCTCCTCTCCTCTCCTCTCCTCTCCTCTCCTCTCCTCTCCTCTCCTCTCCTCTCCTCTCCTCTCCTCTACTCTCCTCTCCTCTACTCTCCTCTCCTCTCCCCCCTCTACATTTCTCCCTTTCCTCTCCTCGCCCCCTCCTCTTCTCTTCTACCCCTCTCCTCTCCTTTCCTTCCTCTTCATTTCTCTTCCCTCTCTCCTCTCCTCCTCAACTCTGTGTGATGGATCTAGTGTCAGTAGTTAATCTACTGTTCCCTAGCGGAGGAAGGCTCTGCTACAGACACAGAATTGCCTTTAAAGAAGCCGCGCTAGAATCAATTAACGCTACAACACTGGCCATCAAGCCGATAACACAGTTCAAAAGGGGGTGGGAGAGGGAGAGGAAAGGGGAGATATGTGGAGGAGAGGGGGGGAGGAAGAAGAGATAAACTGGCCATCAGTCTAATACTACAGTTCAGCTGAGAGAGAGGGATGGGGGAGGCCAAAGGAAGCAAGGGAATGAGGGGGACTGAGAGAGAAGGACATGAAGGAGACAAAGTGAAAGAGAGGGGTCGGGGAGAGAGGAGAGAGAAGTCTTCTATTGAGCGAAAGACTATCTTGTGCCATCACTCAGACTCTTTGACCTTTGACTACAGATATACTTAGAGAAGACCTGCTTTGAGTGGAATTATAATCAGGAGGGTAGTCTGTTTCAAAGTAACTGGAAAACAAAGGGTTTAACTGACTCATTTTGTGTTCTAGAAGGAAATAAAAACTTTGGAGAACATCTAGGGAGCATATGTGTATGTGTGAAGTGTATGAGGCCCAAGCAAATAAATACCCCTCTGCAATTGCAGTCCCCTATAGCAGCTTAATTTATGCGCCAGTGGAGCGGCACATGGAGAGCTGGAAAGGCCTAGACCCCATAGAGATGCCATAATAATTAACATTCTACTGCAGTGTTCTTCACTCCTGCTAGTCTTGGTCTGTACAGTCGTATGCAAAAGTTTGGGCACCCCTCTGAGGCTGCATAATCATTTACTCTGTCGTCACAGAAAATGATGACAGTGGCATGCCATTCATTTTCTAATAAAAGCGGAGTACTGGGGTATTGTCCAGACAAAGATTTTTAGTGTAGCAATATTAAGTTGTATGAAATTAAATCAGATGTGAAAAATAGGCTATGCAAAAATTTGGGCACCCTTGTCATTCTGTTGATTTGAATACCTGTAACTACTTAGCACTGATTAATTGGAACACACAATTGGTTTGGTGAGCTCATTAAGCCTTGAACTTCATAGACAAGTGCATCCAATCATGAGAAAAGGTATTTAAGGTGGCCAATTGCAAGTTGTTGTTCTCTTTGACTCTCCTCTGAAGAGTGGCAACATGGGGGCCTCAAAACAACTCTCAAATGACCTGAAAACAAAGATTGTTCAACATTATGGTTTAGGGGAAGGCTACAAAAAGCTATCGCAGAGATGTAAGCTGTCAGTGTCCACTGTGAGGAACATAGTGAGGAAATGGAAGACCACAGGCACAGTTCTTGTTAAGGCCAGAAGTGGCAGGCCAAGTAAAATATCGGAGAGGCAAAGGTGAAGGATGGTGAGAACGGTCAAAAACAGCCCACAGACCACCTCCAAAGACCTACAACATCATCTTGCTGCAGATGGTGTCACTGTGCATCGTTCAACAATTCAGCGCACTTTGCACAAGGAGAAGCTGAATGGGAGAGTGATGCGGAAGAAGCCTTTTCTGCACACACGCCACAAACGCACATTTGGACAAGCCAGCTTCATTTTGGAACAAGGTGCTGTGGACTGATGAAACAAAGATTGAGGTATTTGGTCATAACAAGGGGCGTTATGCATGGCAAAAGAACACAGCGTTCCAAGAAAAACACTTGCTACCCACAGTAAAATTTGGTGGGGGTTCCATCATGCTGTGGGGCTGTGGCCAGTGCCGGTACTGGGAATCTTGTTAAAGTTGAGGGTCGCATGGATTCCACTCAATATCAGCAGATTCTTGGGAATAATGTTGAAGAATCAGTCATAAAGTTGAAGTTACGCCGGGGCTGGATATTTCAACAAGACAACGACCCAAAACACTGCTCAAAATCTACCCGGGCATTTATGCAGAGGAACAAGTACAATGTTCTGGAATGGCCATCCCAGTCACCAGACCTGAATATCATTGAGAATCTGTGGGATGATTTGAAGCGGGCTGTCCATGCTTGGCAACCATCAAACCTAACTGAACTGGAGATGTTTTGTAAGGAGGAATGGTCCAAAATACCTTCATCCAGAATCCAGACACTCATTAGAGGCTAAAGGAAGCGTCTAGAGGCTGTTATTTTAGCAAAAGGAGGCTCTACTAAATATTGATGTGATTTTTCTGTTGGGGTGCCGAAATTTATGCACCTGTCTAATTTCGTTTTGATGCATATTGCACATTTTCTGTTAATCCAATAAACCTAATTTCACTACTGAAATATGACTGTGTCCATCAGTTATTTGATAGATCAAAATGAAATTGCTGATCCAAACACCCGATTATTTATAAATGGAAATTATGGAATTTGTCAGGGGTGCCCAAACTTTTGCATACAACTGTATGTATGCAGGGTTTTGACCAAACCAGGACTAACACAACTCTTTCGGGAAAAGAAAAAACTTGATTTGTTAAATCAAGTGTGTTAGTGCTGGGCTAAAACAAAAGTGTGCACACCATCACTCTTCAGGATCAGGGTTGAAGAACACTGTTAGAGTACATCAGTGGTTGTGCATGTGCAGTTCATGTATCATTTGTTGCCTCTGCCTGACAAACGCCTGTGTGATAATCTGAAGGTGAATAGCAAGTTTACATCCCAGCGCTGAAACAATGACCTTTTGTTGAACTGTGCAGAGCAGAATAATCAGTCAAATGTATCGTCCCTATCTCCCTCAGTCACTGACTCTCTCCGTCCTTATATGCTGCATCTATTACACTAGCCTATTATGCACAAACATGATAACTATGTATCCTTCTATTACCTTTGTCGAACCATGTACGATATTCAGGACACAAGTTACAACAAACGAAGGGTAACAACAAAATGTGTTACACTGATATACACTTGAGTGTACAAAACAATAGGAGCACCTTCCTATTGAGTTGCACCACCTTTTGTCTGCCGAACAGCCTCAAGGTGTCGAAAACATTCCACAGAGGTGCTTGCCAATGTTGACTCCAATGCTTCC
>CM042411.1:15011617-15051617 GCA_023634145.1 Thymallus thymallus
CTACCTCACATAAAAATATTTTCTGTACCTCAGATGTTTTGAACAGAGCAGTATGTTAGTGAACCTGATTTAGATGTTGCCAAGGCAACAAGCTAACGTTATTTTGGGTCTGGAAAGGGGTGAGCCAAGCCTTTTATCTCTACTCTACTGTACCATTGATGCCTGCTATGTAGCAAGACAGTAGAGCTGTTACTCAGTAGTCAGCCACAGTATTTCTGTCATGAAGAGATTTCTGTTTGAATAAAGTGGGTGGCATGATTTACAGTATGTTAACAAGTGACATCAAGTATCTTGTCCTTACATATTTCTGCACCCACATCAATGATTTATAATAATAGTGTGTGTGTGTGTGTGTCTGTGTGTGTCTGTGTGTGTGTGTGCATGCGTGGGCGTGCTATTTTTAAGCTTAATGTTATCCTATTAACTCCCCAATCTAATCCCTTTTCATTAAGCTTCCGTAGCAACATCCAAATTAGAAAAAAATCTTTAATTTGTGATATAGGCTACCTGCTATTCTTCTCTTTAATGAATTCCATCATATAATGTAGACGTTGACATTTAGATTCAACCAAGTCTGAGGTTAGGACTAGAATGTAAAAAAAATATGCTTACAAGTACCCCAAAATAATAAATTATGTACTATCCTCATTAATTCAAATGTAACCTCAAATCCAAGTTTGTGGAATAGCCTAATGCAAAAAGAACAACTGATCTGTGTTCAGGGCACTGTTCTACGTCAGGAGGAGGCGTTTTCTTTCAAGCTTCATCAGTAGCCAGTTATCAATTCATCAATAGACGGGAAGATATCTAGGTAAAGCTGAACATGAAGCAGGCTAGGCAAACTGTGGTTGAGTTAGCTAGCTAGTTTAGCAGCGTTAGCTTTCTTCCAGGACATTAGGCAGGCAATCAACATCATTGTGAAACTAGCAAGTTTGAGCTAGCTTATCAGAGCTGGTCCTAGGCCAAATGGTGGACAGTTTGCAAAGCGATTCAAACTAGAATTCCTGTCTACTTGAGGATGAAATCTTCACTGGACACTTATAATCCTCCAAACCGTCTTAGTATTTCAATGTTGTATGTTTCACTGTTCTACCCGGGCCCAGTTTCATTGCATGATTCATAATCATATCCCCTCAGAAAAGACATTTGCCAATCACACCATATTCTGCAGGGTTGGAGGCGGACATTTTGAATTGATTGGCCACACCTGTTCTTGATTGTTTGGTACTCAGGTAGGTACTGCATAGGCTGTGTAGAGCAGACTGGTGTGTTGTAATGCCACAAGTAAGGTAGCCATGCTGTCAGTTTCGTAGAAATGCATTTTTAAACATTTCAAACATTGTCTATTTATAGCTTCCTCGTTTCACCTCTGTTCTTAAATACATATCATACACCTTTGGAAATAACCAGTCATTTTGATTGTAAAGCTCTGGTGCATAGCACGGTCAGCTTTGTCACACTACTGATATATTGTCTATCTATGATGTAACCTTTGTTTGTCGTTTTGTTTCTAGGTGGTGATCATGAGGGACTATCACCATGAGAACGTGGTTGACATGTACAACAGCTACCTGGTTGGAGACGAGCTCTGGGTCGTTATGGAGTTTCTGGAAGGCGGGGCCCTGACGGACATTGTCACTCACACGAGGTAGCCAATCATCTGCCGCTAGTCCATTCACCTCTCTCCTAATGGCTACCTAAGCATTAGCCTGTGGCGCTAACATGAGTCTTCAATTCGCTGTGTCTGAACAAAGAGGATTTGGATCTTTGTCCCACTAATTCATCTCAGGAAGTGAATAAGCAAAGCAGGAGCGCAACAGAATTCCTCAATAACTCCCATCGGATCTGGTTTCAGGAGTTTTAGTTTGTTATTCTCAAACTTATATATCTTTCTTTCCTCTGTTGTTTCGGTGTCTTCTCCAAAACCTCTCAACGCCTCGTCGTTTAGATTAACGCCCGTTGTGTCCTTGGTCTTTTAATTACAGTCATTTGCCTGGCGTGTGTCAGTGTGTGTGTCAGTGTTGTGTGCCGCCGTGTTGGGTGCTAATAACACGGTTCCGTGGGGACGCGGTGGCGTCCCTGTCAGCGTGAAGCCACGAGATTGAGAGAAGAGTCTTCATTAGTTGTGTGAGGAGTTGTGGGCAATTTGAATATATGCAATATACTTGTATCTACTAACACAAACAAATCCTGATATATTTTTTAACCAGAGGGGGATTAGCAATTAGATATTGAAGTTCATGTGTAATAACAACCATATATCTTACCGTTTATTGCACTTAGTTCAAAGAGGCACATGTATTAGTGTCATTAACACAATGAATAGCCATCAAAGGACTGTCAGCAACACGTGTCAGTCATAGAATTCACATCTGTTAGGTCAGGTGAATTATACAAATCTATTTCAGTCGGCTCTTTTGTTGCTTAAATGACTGTTCGCTGTGTAGAGCTGAAAAGGAGAACACGCACACAAACAGTCCCACTGCAGGTGAGTACTCCCCCCAATTCTCTCTCTCTCCATCATTATCGCTCTCTTTCTCTCATTCTCTATCTATTCTCTCTCTAGCATTCTCTCTCTCTTGCTCACTCACTCTCTCACTTTCTCTCTCTCTCTCTCTCTCTCTTCTCTCTCTCTCTCTCTCTCTCTCTCTCTCTCTCTCTCTCTCTCTCTCTGTCTCTCCCTGGGTGTCTGCCAACACACACAGTGTAGCAGTGCCAGAATGGCCTCTCTCTGTGTCGTGTTCATGTTCCTCAGCCATTTCAATTAGCAGCAAAGTAAAATTATCCTCAAGAGGATGTGTCGTGGCTGTACTGTACTCAGCTGATGGAGTTACAGTGTGTGTGTATGTGTGTGTGTGGGTGTGTGTGTGTGTGTGTGTGTGTGTGTGTGTGTGTGTGCGCGTGTGTGTGTGTGTGTGTGTGTGTGTGTGTGTGTGTGTGTGTGTGTGTGTGTGTGTGTGCGTGTGTGTGATGCCCTTGACAACTTTGACAGCCTGATTAAACAACACACTTTCTTTTTTCATTTAATATCTCTGCAATCATTTGTTTTGTGCGGGTGTCTATGTTTGTGGACGTGCTTTTGTGTATATATGTGTGTGGGCGTATGTGTGTGAAGCATTGAATCTTCTTTGTCTACACATCAAACTCGCATTTTCTCTGTTGTTTTGCAATTCTCAATGCATGTGTGACAACAAATCCTGGCACAATCTACGATGGGAGGGGTGTCTATGTGTGTGCGTGTGTGTGTGTTGCGAGTTGTTCCTTTCTAAGACAATGGATTCCTGTGGAGTGAGACGGTACAGGGAGGAGAGTGCTGGAGGGCTGCAGATGAGAGCTGTGTTTGTGTGTCTGTGTGTTTGTGTGAGAAAAATTAAATAAAAAATTGATTTGTCACAAGCCGAATACAACGGGTGTAGACTTAACCGTGCCTTAAGAGCCCTTCCCAACAATGCGTTGTTTAAAAAAAATATATACAAAGAAAAATAGTAACACAAGAGGAATAAAATACACAAGAATGGAGCTCTATACAGGAAGTACCAGTACCAGATCAATGTGTAGTTATATACAGGAAATACCAGTACCAGATCAATGTGGAACTATATACAGGAAGTACCAGTACCAGATCAATGTGCAGCTATATACAGGAAGTACCAGTACGAGATCAATGTGTAGTTATATACAGGAAATACCAGTACCAGATCAATGTGGAACTATATACAGGAAGTGCCAGTACCAGATCAATGTGCAGCTATATACAGGAAGTACCAGTACCAGATCAATGTACAAGGGTAAGAGATATTTTATGCACATGAAGGCAGGGTAAAGTGATGGCATCAGGATAGGTAATAATATGAGTAAAATAAAGAACAGAGTAGTAGCAGCATATGATGAGTGTAAAAGTGTGTGTGTGTGTAATGATGGGGAGGTTCTCGCCAGCTGATGCCAGCTCATGCTAATGTTCAGTGGAGTTCTGTGGAATGTTCAGACGTACTGTTTTCCCCCAGCCCATATGGGACCACACACACACACCACACACACACACGACTGTTAAGCTGAGTGCACACTACATGGTTATCGCCATGTGTGTGTGTGTGTGTGTGTGTCGGTGTCCTACCTCCATCCTAACCGACGTGTGTGTGTTTCAGGATGAACGAGGAGCAGATAGCCACAGTCTGTGTGTCGGTGTTGAAGGCTCTGTCGTACCTCCACACACAGGGAGTCATCCACAGAGACATCAAGAGTGATTCTATCCTCCTCACCAGCGATGGACGGGTAAGAACAAAGATTCTGGACTAAATAATGTACAGAACAAACTTGTAACATTGTAGGACTCTACAGTATTATCCAGATGTTGGCTTGACTGGTGGGTTGTGCCCAGTACCTGTTGGGTCACAGCTAAATGCCTGTATTGTGGTTAGAAACATGGTAGAGTAACCCTGACCAGTAGCGGTGCGTGGGTGAAATCACTGGGGAAGCCAAGACGGAAGTAAAAGCCATACTACAACCTGTTTTGATAATTGCATTGTTTGCTCTATATCCTGTTAGTTGACATGCCTTGCGACCGTGATATATTGGCCTAAGGCCGAGACAATAAGAAGACACAGTGGCAGAATACATTTAACCACACCTTTGTTTCATCACTAAACCATAAATTGACTTGCGCGAGATGGTTGCATCACGATGAGCTCCTGCCTACGACCCCCTTTCTCGTTTGAATTTGTTTGTTAAATTCATCTTTACCTCGTTAGACTGTTCACAAGGACTGGCCTAAACAATGGCAACGAACAAAAAAGCAGCAAGTTCTCAGCAAAAACAGCACGATAACAGCAAACGATTCAAGGCTAATGCTAGCTCATTTGACCAATTCAAAAGTTCAAAAGTTCAAAAGTACGAAGATTCTAGATTTTTTACGCAGGAACGTAGATATAGCACTGTTGCAGGAGACGCATCTTAGACCGGTAGATGTCGCCAGATTGCAGAACAAATTGTACAAGCCAGTGGCAGCCTCAGGAGATGGCTCACGTACCAAGGGTGTTGTGATTTTGATGAAACGCACACTTAATATTGTTATTGAAAGGGTTAGTGCAGATGATACGGGGAGGTTGGCATATTGTGGTACATCTATACAAGGTAGAAAGGTGGCTTTTGTGAATATTTATAAACCCACAGTTTATGAGCCAACTTTCTTTCCACGGATCACCAAAGACCTACTATCTCTGAGTGATTATCTTATAGTCATTGGTTCAGATATGAATACCTTTTTTGATAGTGGCTTGGACAGGACAAATGCTGTGGTATCCAATGCTCAAACAACTTCTTCCAAATCATTGCACCACATTTGAACTTAGTTGATATATGGCGACTACAAAATCCAACGGTTAAGGATTATACGTACTTCTCCCCCCATCATAAAATGTCTTCTTGAATAGACTACATTCTAACATGAGCCCAATTGTTCCCAGCTGCCGAACCTATAGATTTTCTACCGCGGCACCTATCGGATCATAATCCAATTTTAGCCACTTTCAATTTTTAACCTGTCAAATGTAAACCATCCAGATGGAGGTTTAATACCACTCTCCTCCAGAACCAAGAATATATTGATCAGTTAAAGCCCAAATTGATTGAATTTATCGGTTTCAATAAAGATAGTGTGTCCGACCCAATGCTGGTATGGGCCTCCATTAAGGGTTTTTTGCGTAACAATGCCATTTGGTTCTCCTCACAACTTAAAAAGTCCAAAGTACAAGAAATATCTAGATTAGAGCGAAAATGCATCTTATTAGAGAAGGACCTGAAGTCTAATTACACTAGAGAGAAAGAACGCATACTGAAGGCTGAACAAGCCAAATTAAATAATTTGCTGAAATATAGGGCTGAATACCTAATGCACACAACTAAACACAAATACTACTCAGAAGGGAGCAGACCAAGCCGTCTCCTTGCTCTTACTCTCAAACATCAGGAGAACAAGATGTCTATATCTTCAATAAGATGCCCTGAGAAGGGTCTGGTCTCAACCACTCCAGAGATTAATGAAACGCTAAACCAATTCTTTGCTAAACTCTATTCTTCTGAAACGCGACCATCTCAGGAACAATATGATCATTTCTTTACTGGTCTAGATCTTCCTACACTGTCATCAGAGGACTCAGAGAAACTAGATGTGCTGGTTTCTTTGGAGGAACTATTTCTGGCTCTGAAATCTACCAATACAGGCCGTTCCCCAGGTACTGATGGCATACCAGCTGAGCTATATCTAGCGCTCTGGGACATTTTGGGCCCAATATGGCTCTCTACATTGAATTCGGCTATCGAAAAAGGTCACTTCGATAGAGATCTGAATACAGCGCTTATTACAGTGATACAACAGCCATAGACCAATCTCGTTGATCAATGCTGATATAAAGATATATGCCAAGGTGGTAGCCCTCCGATTGGAAAAAGTAGTAGGGGGTCTGATAAATCCGGACCAAGCAGGATTTATGAAGGGGCGATTAGCCTCAGACAATATCCGACGACTACTGCACGTCATAGGAGAATTCGAGAAAAATAATTCACCCTGTGGACTCTGGAGAGCTCTCAAAGAGTTTAACTTTGGCCCAGCTTTTATCAAGATGGTCCAAGTTTTGTATGCCAACCCCTCAGCCCGAGTCTGCACAGGTGGGACCTTCTCAGAGTTATTCGGAATATCCCGCGGCTCGAGACAGGGTTGCCCCGCGTCGCCACTGCTTTTCAATCTTTCTTTGGAACCGCTTGCCCAGTTCATCCGGAAAGGTACTTCGATTTCCCCAATTAAAATAGGTGCCTCTACTCACTCGATATCGCTATACGCGGACGACACTCTCATATTTATGTCTGATTTACAGACCTATCTTCCAAAATTAATTAAAAACTAGGAGATTTTGGGGTGCTATCCGGTTTTAAGATTAACCTTTCTAAGTCAGTGCTGATGCTGCTCAATACGGAGCAAGATAAAGTGGCACACCCGCTGGGAATTACAGCTGCCCAACAAGTAATCTATTTAGGAGTTCATATAACCAAATCTGTTTCATCTGTGGCAAGGACCAACTATTCTAACATACTCAAAAAGATAGAGAGTGACATTAATAGGTGGATGCCCCTACCAACATCAGTCCCATCTCATATTTCTGTGGTGAAAATGAATATTCTGCCAAGGATTAACTTCATTAGTTCCATGCTGCCCCTAGCACCGCCAGTCAATTACTGGTCGAAGTTAGATTCTTTGCTTAGAAAATTTGTCTGGAACGGGAAGCGACCGCGCATTAAATGGTCTACGCTGCAGTCAGATAAATCACAAGGTGGCTGGGCCTGCCTAAACTTTAAATTATATCATTGGTCCTTCATATTGCGCTGCCTTAACCACTGGATGAATACTGGAACCAGTACTCCATGGAAGGATATAGAAAGGGAATTGATAGCACCTATAAGGTTGCAGGACCTGTTGTTTTCTGGTATTACACATAAAACATGCACTCTACGCTTTGGACCTATCATAGCATATATGTTGCAAACTTTTAAAGCAGTTGAACGGTTTTTGGGAGTAAAAGGAAAATGGCACAGAACCTCCCCCATTTGGCGGAACCTTAATCTGCTGACGGGTGGTAAACCTTTCGTTCAGGACACTTGGGCTCGAAAAGGTATACAAGTACTGCAAGATTTGAATGGAGATAACTCTTTACTTAGCTTCCAAGACCTTGTCACCCAATACAATATTCCTGGGAACTCTTTGTTTTACTACTTCAGATTAAGACCAGCCCTTAAAACGTACCGCATTCCATGGGGTCCTGAATTAAAGACTCACCAGATTGTAGATCTGGTTCTAGGTGCACCTAGGAGAATTGTATCATACATTTATGCAAGCCTGATAACACACCCAAGGGTCGATATTCCTGGAACGAAAGAGTGGGATAAAGATATGAGTTATATGAGAAGAGTGGTAGGCTGGGATGCAGTATGGGAAAATGTTAAAGGGTCTTCAAAAAATCCCAATCACCAATTTATTCATCTGAAAATATGTCATAGGATTTACAGTGGGGAGAACAAGTATTGGATACACTGACGATTTTGCAGGTTTTCCCACTTACAAAGCATGTAGAAGTCTGTAATTTTTATCATAGGTACTCTTCAACTGTGAGTGACGGAATCTAAAACAAAAATCCAGAAAATCACGTTGTATGATTTTTAAGTAATTAATTTGCATTTTATTGCATGACATAAGAATTTGATACATCAGAAAAGCAGAACTTAATATTTGGTACAGAAACCTTTGTTTGCAATTACAGAGATCATACGTTTCCTGTAGTTCTTGACCAGGTTTGCACACACTGCAGCAGGGATTTTGGCCCACTCCTCCATACAGACCTTTTCCAGATCCTTCAGGTTTCGGGGCTGTCACTGGGCAATACGGACTTTCAGCTCCCTCCAAAGATTTTCTATTGGGTTCAGGTCTGGAGACTGGCTAGGCCACTCCAGGACCTTGAGATGCTTCTTACGGAGCCACTCCTTAGTTGCCCTGGCTGTGTGTTTCGGGTCGTTGTCATGCTGGAAGACCCAGCCACGACCCATCTTCAATGCTCTTACTGAGGGAAGGAGGTTGTTGGCCAAGATCTTGCGATACATGGCCCCATCCATCCACCCCAAAGAATGATGTTTCCACCTCCATGCTTCACGGTTGGGATGGTGTTCTTGGGGTTGTACTCATCCTTCTTCTTCCTCCAAACACGGCAAGTGGAGTTTAGACCAAAAAGCTCTATTTTTGTCTCATCAGACCACATGACCATCTCCCATTCCTCCTCTGGATCATCCAGATGGTCATTGGCAAACTTCAGACGGGCCTGGACATGCGCTGGCTTGAGCAGGGGGACCTTGCGTGCGCTGCAGGATTTTAATCCATGACGGCATAGTGTGTTACTAATGGTTTTCTTTGAGACTGTGGTCCCAGCTCTCTTCAGGTCATTGACCAGGTCCTGCCGTGTAGTTCTGGGCTGATCCCTCACCTTCTTCATGATCATTGATGCCCCACGAGGTGAGATCTTGCATGGTGCCCCAGACAGAGGGAGATTGACCGTCATCTTGAACTTCTTCCATTTTCTAATAATTGCGCCAACAGTTGTTGCCTTCTCACCAAGCTGCTTGCCTATTGTCCTGTAGCCCATCCCAGCCTTGTGCAGGTCTACAATTTTATCCCTGATGTCCTTACACAGCTCTCTGATCTTGGCCATTGTGGAGAGGTTGGAGTCTGTTTGATTAAGTGTGTGGACAGGGGTCTTTTATACAGGTAATAAGTTCAAACAGGTGCAGTTAATACAGGCAATGAGTGGAGAACAGGAGGGCTTCTTAAAGAAAAACTAACAGGTCTGTGATCCAAATCACAGAGAGGACATGCAAACTCTGGCTGGCCGGCATGACTGCAGCCAAAAAGATAATTGTCCAACGCTGGATTCCACCTCACACTCTTTCAGTAAAACACTGGTTGTCCTACTATCTGGACATCTTGTTTCTCAAACTTTCGTCTGCCAGAATTAATAGAGCCCGACCATGTACTTTGCAGATGTGGGGGAGTGCAATTACCGCTGTGAAAGAATGGTTGCTAGAATGAGTGCACAATCTTGTGTGCTATTATCATTGTCACAACTATTAATTCTTGTTTTGTTTCTTTTTGTACTACTTATTGGTCTGTATCTGACATGTCTTTTTTCAGTGGTATTCATTCCTTTCAGTGAAGCTGTAGTGGTTTTATTGTTCATGTATCCCATGCTTGGGGGCTGGGAGGTGGGATGTTGGGTGTATGTTTTGTTACATACACCCAATTACAAAAAAAAAACAAAAAAAAAACATAAATTAATGGTTGGATCAGAATCGCTGTTATAATCATTGGCCAGTACAGAGAATTAAGTAAAGCCAGATGTCCAAATCCCTATCACCATCAATGGCTAATTTAGGAAAGGGACAAGTTTAGCTAGTTAGCTAGCCACCAGAGGACAACAACACAACGAGATGCACAACGAGTTTCTGTCAGTGACGTATGCTCTTGATGCGATGTGATTGGAGTGGAGCCAAATCCAAGCTGGCTTCCCTTGACACTTTTTTTGGGGTGCGCCAGGACCATTCACAGTTGAGCTCACTTAGTTTAGCTCAACGCTGATTGGCTATTATTTTACAGATTTTTTATCAAGGGAGGTCAAATGCTCGCTGGCTTCCCTTGTGTTCAATGCCACGGAAGGCAACAATTGTATACTCTTTTGGACCAGACAGAATCAGATAGATGGCCTACACATACAGAGACAGAGGGGTGCTGTTTTGCTTGCTCGGATGCCTTCTCTGGTGAGATACATTCAGTCTTTTGCGAACTGAAGCGAAATTATGAAACCCAGAGAGATATATTATTTTATATGTTTTATTTCTTTTTTTCTTGATAAATTGTTTGGCATCCATGAATACACACCACTGACCCTGACACCCAGTTTCTCAAATGACACGTTACTTGAAACTCTGCCCTGCAGACACGGTAACCTACCTCTGTGTGTAGTGCCAGTGATGCAGTACAGTACGAACTCCTCAAGTACCTCTGACTGCAGGACTGGAGAGAAAGGAGAGGAGATCAAAATCAATTAGCACCCAGTCCTTATTAATTAAAGGCTGCCTAATGCCTCTTAACGAGCTGCTGGAATGTGATGGATGGCTAATTAAGCGATAATAGAAGCAGGATTAGAGAGGTTTATATGAAACCTCTTCATCCCAAGAGGTCAATGTTCCTTATAATGGTAAAACCACAGAGGGTTTCGAATGACAGAAAAGGTTATTGAGTTCAATCTGTGAACATTTGGAAAATAAAGTTAATATTCATACATATTTACTGAAAAAGGCAAAAAAATGTATACTGGTAAAATCAATTAAAATTTTAAAAAATAATAATTATATGGGATTTTTGTGTCCCCATGTACAAAAGTGCTCAGAAAATTCCCATAGATAACACATTGAGATGATCAATCAAATACGTTTTGTTCCCACAGATCAAGTTGTCAGACTTTGGCTTCTGCGCCCAAGTGTCCAAAGAGGTACCCAAGAGGAAGTCTCTGGTGGGCACGCCCTACTGGATGGCACCGGAGGTCATCTCACGGTTACCCTACGGCACGGAGGTAAGGACGCACATTGCAAAATAACAAATTAAAATGTCTGTATAAGTGAGTGAAGTTTATTGTTGTATATAGTGAGCTGTGAAAAAAGACAATAACACCAGTCACACTGCCTGCTAGGTGGATATCTGGTCGTTGGGCATCATGGTGATAGAGATGATAGATGGGGAGCCACCATACTTTAACGAACCCCCTCTACAGGCCATGAGGAGGATACGAGACAACCTGCCCCCACGGCTAAAGGAGTCACACAAGGTCAGCAGGGTTAATTTATTTCATTATGATCTAAATTGGCACATTTACAGAAATGTTTGTTAATGTCAGTTATTCCCCCAAGTCAAATAAATAGTCACGTGTTCCTTTTCTCTCTGTCAGGTATCGTCGGTTCTGAGGGCCTTCCTGGACCTGATGTTGGTTAGAGAGCCGTCTCAGCGAGCCACAGCCCAGGAGCTGCTCCAGCACCCCTTCCTCAAGCTCTCGGGCCCCCCCTCTTGCATCGTCCCCCTAATGAGGCACTACCGCCACCGCTGACCTGACCTCCCGCCACCAGGGCGGTGCCACACACCCTGCCAAACAAACAAACACCCACCTGATCTGAGAGACTACGCCACTAAAACAAACACTCTGTAACCGAGAAGTAGTTTAGCTAGAGGAATTATTTACTAAGGAAACGATTAAAGAAAAACGTGATATCTTCTATTTTGAGAAATACTATATAAAGTTCAACACTGGAGTATAGGGGACTGTACTGTTGGAATCTCTTCTAGAGTCTTCTGTGGCAGGCTTGTTGCTTATCTGGCCGCCAAATGCTAACAAATGCTAGCCTCTTGGTTCGTACTCTTTGGCTTCACTAGGCTGTTAGACCAGTAGAGATCTGTAAGGTGGGTCATCCCAGTGCAGTTTCCTCTCTTACTAGACTGTCCGTGAGTCCTGTAGAGTTATACTGTAGTAGCCATCGACTAGAGCGTAGACGGTGTGCAGTGATCAGCTGAAACTCCCTGGCTGGCAGCTGTGTTGAGGGACCTATGAGACACGCCCACCGCCCCAGACATGAGCAGTAGATCTCGGAGCAATCAGGAAGCAGCATTTTCTGTTGGCGAGGATTTGGTGATGTCTGAGTGGGAGCGGTGTAGGTGTGTCTTAGTCTGGCTAGAAGACAGGCTGTTCTCCTATTGGTGGAATAAAACTTTGCTCTCTTCACTTCTCTCTTCTCACACTAACAGTGAAAATGTATTTTAGAGAAATATGTACGTTTTTCTGTACAGTTTTGATAATTTGCAGTATTTTATTGTGTCGTAACCATTGTGATATGGGCAGTATTACATAGAATTCAGAGTTTCTGCGAAGATCTTTCCTACTGTTTATAATAACAATCCATTTTTTCATTAAGAATTTAAGCGATATCCCAAATAAACAAACACCTAACTGTTACAAAAATGAACCTGAATATATTTATTATCCCACATTTGTAGACAAAACCTCCATTGAGTGTGGAAAAAAGGGTAATGCCAGAATTTTGTATGCTGTTTTAAAGTATTTATTTATTTTTTTGAATTTAAGGTTTATTTTTTGGCAGTGGCCTTTCTTTTTGTTTTACATGTATAAATATCAACAGCCAGACCAACAGTGATATTGGTTATATCATACAAGCAATACCCTTAACATATCCATCATCACCCATGTATTAACCTTGATAAAAATGTAATTTTACAAATCCCACGTAGCACTGTTTGAGTGGTTCTATGAGAGAAGATATCATTTGAAAAATATACATTTTTCTTTACCCATCATCACACTCCTATAAATTCAATGGACACTCATACAATACTCCTATAGCAATATCTGAGCTTCTCAGTCTGACACACACACAGTGATAAAAGGTCTTGTTTTCTACTCTCACACATCCTGGCTGTCATCTGTTCCTTATCCTACACACACACACACACAACAAACACACACACACAAACTGGGACTGTGCCGCAATCTGATTCTCAGTTCTAATTGGAAAGTGTAACCCCATTTCGTTTTTATCCCATCATTCACTGTGATATGTAAATATGAACACGTGTGTGTGTGTGTGTGTGTGTGTGTGTGTGTGTGTGTGTGTGTGTGTGTGTGTGTGTGTGTGTGTGTGTGTGTGTGTGTGTGTGTGTGTGTGTGTGTGTGTGTGTGTGTGTGTGTGTGTGTGTGTGTGTGTGTGTGTGAGAGAGAGAGAGCTGGCTTATCTTTGACGAATGTTTCGGGACTTGAATGAGTACTACTATCCATGGTGTTGCTTGTACAGTGATATTGCATGTTTGTTATCAGTGAAGCTGGTTTTAATTAAAAAAAAAACATTAAAACATGACAAGTGTAGCATGTGTTTTTCCACACTCATCTGTACAAACCCAGGGTCAAGCTGAGGGCCTTCAAACCCACAATCGGATATTTACAGAATAAATGAATTCAAATACACATTCCTGCATGTTGATAGTTAGTTCAAAGAATCAAGAATAGGTCAATTAATTTCAAATAATTGCACATTTAATGCAATTTAATTCTAAAGGTGTATGTTTGAAATTAAATATGGATGTTGGTGTGGGAGTCTTGCCCTGCAGGCCTATTGCTTCCTGTTTAGACCTTATCCAATAAATGGGATTTTCCCAGCGGCCAGTGACGTTGCAGCTGCACTTGAGACATCTGCTGACCACTGTCCTATGGTTCTGAACGTCAGATCGCGAGGTTCCCAGTTCACTGCTGTCCATGGTGCTGATATCTCCCATTACCACTAGTTGCTTGTTGTTTAAGCTATATCCCACCTTGTCCACATAACACTATAGATTACCAAGAATTATGTTTTTGTCCATCCCTGATACCATATACTAAACCATGGGTTTTAATTGAATATGCCCCTAAACATACACAATAATGTAATAATGTAATAATGTTAAGCGGGGCACTTCAGCGGACACTGGTGTGTCTCCAAAATAGCTTTGCCTCTGTAGCTGAAACAGTTAGAGGACCAATAGATAGATACACGCATCACATGACTAGACAATTTAGGAGGCCATTTCTTTTTTCCCCTCCTAGCTCTGTTTCTGTGTGGAAGGAACTATAATAGGATATTGATTTGGTTTGACCCATAGAGATAGATAGATCTTTATATCTGTGCCATTATAGCGTCTGTGACAGCATGGGCAGCGCCATTGAGACTAAAACCCATAGGAATACCCACCCAGTTGAGTATTTTGACTACTTTAAAATGGCGGAAGCGTGGTGGAAGCCCTCAATGGTTCTGACCATGCTAAAACGGCCTTTTGGCCACTAGAGGCCACTATCATTCTCTATGGCTTGACCCGGGATTATACAATTTCTCTTTCACAGGAAGAAACCTTAAAAGGAAGACAGGTAATGCTGTTTTTGGATTACCCAAACTCAGGGAAGTAATTTGATTACTTTCAGTTACCTTTGGATTATTTTCCCCTTTAGAGGCATTAGAAGAAGACAAAAAGGATAAATCAAGGGCATTTGATGTGTAATCATAGTGGTCTCTGACTTGTGGTCAGACTAACTCAGGTGGAACCACTTTAAACTTGTGCATTTTTTCAACGCTGAATTGAATGTCATTGAGAAAACAGAAAGGTGTCATAATACATTTTTTCACAAACATCCTTTCTGAATTTAAAAAATCTAAGAAGTAATCTAGTTGTTCAAAAGTATCTGTAATCTGATTAAATAAAACATTATTGTAATGTATGTAACTGATTACAACTACAGTTTTTTGTAATCAGATGACATGTAGCTGATTGCATGTAATCAGTTACTCTCTTAACCCGTTCACCCTTCAACTCACCCATAAAACAGTAGAAAGACAATGGATTCTTTATAGGCTTTGGAGTGCCAAACTAATGATAGATGTATTGGACTTCAGAGAGAAACGGACACCAGGTAACAGCTCTGAGTTTGATGACGAACATTAAAGGCGATATGATTAATGATGTCTGGGGTGTTCAAACAAAGAGTTGTGGATGTCACGCATGCTCCATTTATTTTCAATTAGACTTGCTCATATCGCGTTTCCTCTCACCACCCAGTGTCAAACGGCGAGATCAATACTCCATCTCCGCCTCGATGCCTTGGCCATGCCACGCCCGACAGGAGCATCGATCACCCAGGTTCAGTCGCAGCTCTCAGCCGCTCCCATGGAGGACTCATGGTTTAGACTTTGATGAGTATTATAAATGTTACCCATCTCTTTCAGTTTTTAAGTCCATTTAGTGCGACAATGTTTTATGTTGTGTTCTCATGTTATGAAACTTTGGGCAACTGTAGTATTTGAAAAACAAGCTACTGAAATATAGTTTACAATACCTATCCAACAATCTGAGCGAATGAAAGATGTCCAAAGGTAGTACCCAACAAATTTGATAGTGACCGTACACAAAAAACACGTGAAAAACAGACTTACGCAGGCTTAGGATATCTGCTGTGAAATTTATTTCAGTGAACATTAAAGTAGCATCAGCATAGTTTTCTATGCATAGTCTTTCTGAAAATATTGTACATTTATTATTTTTAAATCTTAAATATCTTTGCACATTTCTTTCACAATGATAAACTTTCTTCTTCTGACATTCTGATATGAGATAAATTATTACATATTATTTTTTGCACGTTTTTTTACAGACCATGTTTCTTTGTTTTATTTACGTTCCATTTTTTTTCTTGATATAATTCCATAAAGGCGGATCTGGAAAAGGATCCGTCATACCAAAGTAAATTATTACTGTATTTATTTATTTTTAATGATTTCTGAAGTTCATTGAAACACCTGCACAGTGTACACACCACAACACTGTCCACTTTCACCACTATGATTGCATTCTAAAACAAAAAGTAAAAACTTGAGTTAGGAAAGTAAAAACTTCAGCTGAACATCAAATCTGGACCTGCTACCTGCGAGGTTTCTTTTGCAGCGCGTTTACAGAAAAAGACAGAGACAAGTGATGGGGGATGATGACAAAGCGCAGGCTTCTCGACAAATAAAAGCAATTTCTGGACATATAAACGACAGAACACACAGGGTTGAATGCTAACTGAAGAATCGGTGTGCGTAAATCGAATGTTGCGCAAGTCTCCAAATGACTTCAATGCAGGATTGTACGAGAACGCTCCAAATTACGCACGGTATCTCAAGTTAGCCATATCGCAAGTTAGGCCTCAAAGTTATGGCATACTCTCCAATTTATGGTGAAGTTCAGAGCAGGGGAAGTCACATTGGTTTGACTTTGGAGAGGCAGGAGCGTTGTGGTTATAATCGTAGTCTATTACCATTTTTCTAATATCCTTGAATGGAGAGTAGTCATGTTGTCTTGGTTTTAATGTCCTATATCCTTGAACATGGAGAGTCATAGTGATTGTAGTGTCTGATTCCTTATATGTCTTGAACATCATGTTGTGCTTGTTTCAATGTCCTATTACCTTGTACATGGAGAGTCGTTGTATTGATGTTGATCTACTGTTTGATTCCTTACATGCTCTTGAACATGGGGAGTCTTGGAATGTCATTCTACTGTACTATCCTTGACCATGGAGAGTTGTCGTATAGTTTATTTTAATGTCCAGTTCCTTACATGTTCTTGTACATGGACCGGTCGCGGGGCAGCTGTGGCTGGGTGGCAGCGGTCAATTTGAGGTGGAAGTGGTAGACAGACAGAGTGATAACAATGATGAGGCCCAGGATGAAACCCAGGATCAGAGGAAGAGTTTCCTCCAGCTGTTCCCGCTGGTCCGTAATGCACTTATAGGCTGCAGGGAGAAACACACACACAAACACACAGAACACATTCATGTGTGAATAGAACTCTCATGCTTCATTGTTTATGTTTTCGTTGGTGGCCCGCTCTGGTGGTTTGCAGATCTTCGAGAATGTGGCTTTAAAGGTTAATACAGTAGGTACCAGATGAAAGGCCTCTGTATACCAAGGGTTAATGAACACTATAGTTGAAGGGCACTATAGCAAAATGCAGTCTAGTTTACTGCAGTGGGATGGTCTTTAGAGGACACAGTGACTGACAGTATATACCTATCTACAGTCGTAAAGTCTGCATTGAGGACAGGGCTATAACTACAGCCATAAAGTCCTAATGACCTCTCTCACTTTCCCCTCTATCTCTCTCCTCTCTCGCTCCCTCCCACCCTCTCTCTCTCTGCAGCTCTGCTCTTCAAACTGCAGCAACCAGCCCCCCCCCCCCCCCCCCAGAGAGAGAGCAAGAGGGTGAGGGAGAGGGTGAGGAAGGGGGGGGGGCAGTTTGTAGGGGTTGTGAGATAAGTTCTCCAATAATACTACACGGTAACCTCTCATTATCATCATCATCCTCACTAGTGTCAGATCTCCCCTCAAGATTACAACCTTTATTATACTGGGCTGTACATTTGACATGTGTGGGACATTTGCTGATTTTGCAACATTTGCAATGACGGGAGTACTGCTGTGGGTTGTTCTAAACCGTCACTGAACATGGCTGTATGACGTTACGGTTAGATCCTGTACCTTCACTAAACATGAAGTCTGAGTTGATGTCGAAGGGCTGGATCTGAATGTCACTCATGGCGACAGTCACTCCCTTTTGGTGGTCACTGGAGATGAGGGTGAGTGTCTGCTTAGCCTCGCAGACATACGAGCGGCCAGCAGGGGTCACTAATGCTGACAGACCGTGGGAGCTGGCTGTGTGCTTCCCAGCTAGATGGAGAGATGTGATAAGAGGATGTAGTACATGAGTCAACATACTATATGAGAAGGAAGGTCCAAAAAGAAAAGCACAGAAACTCCCACAAGACTGGCAAAGTGAGACATACAGCTAGCCAGACAGACAGACGTGCGGACACAAACAGGCAAAGACGGACGCACACACACATGCAATCACGAACGCACACACACGCACACACACACACACACACACACATGCATACATGCATTTCATACAGAGAAACACAAAAACACAACATTTAAATAAATAAGTAGAATAAAAGTGTAGGCCTAAAGGCTACAACATATTGAAATAAATGTGGAATAATAGAGCATTCATATTAATATTTAGGAAATAATAATTAGGAACAAATATTGAAATTTAACAACTTATATGTATAAAACTTCTAAGGGCTATAGGAATCACTTTGTATCTACAGACACGTACAACGGCCACTGCGGCAGATGCACACCAATAGCTTGTCCAGAAAAGAGGCGACATATAATCAAAAAAGTAACCATATTCTTTCAATAATTCAGTTTACAACTTCTGCCTGTCCCGTCATGAGTTTTAAAATGTGGATTAATATTCAATTAAAAAACTGTGCTGTTGGGGAGGGCTACGTTAATTTCAACATGTAGCCTATATTAGTGAATATGATTGAATGTATAATCAATGCTTCTCAATAAGTCATGAAAGCTAGCAAATTAATTAGCTTATCATATGTCTAATCAAAATGTACTTAAATACATCAAAAGTGACACAAAAACTATGTAAGAAAGGAGCATAGATATAATAATAATAATAATAATAATAATAATAATAATAATAATAATAATAATAATAATATGCTTTGTATAAGAAAATAAATAAATAATAATTCTCGGAAATATCCAAAGGCCTAAGACGTATGTGAATTGCGCTTCTTTATTGCACACGTTTAGTGCAAATGTGAAATAATTATTCAATGAAACCATATTGAAAAACATACACTGAAATTGCTGAGTGGGACAGAAATGCTACTCACGGTTGTATGGGTTGATGAAATGCGTTTTCTCCGAGGTGTCATAAACGAACTGCACCTTGCTAATCTTCCACACCTCATCTCCCTTGTCACGGGTTTCCTACCACACACACACACACACACACACACACGGTAATCACCAACAGCAGAACATTATGGGCGGCTGTTATGTGTTGGAGTTGTTATCTAAACTGATTTTTACAAGAATCCAACCAGGGATAAACGCTTTTAATGATTTTGGGTAGGCCTAATTGTAATTAGCCGCAGCTCGCCTACTGACTTTCAGTAGGTTTCATAGTAGGTGACAAACCTTGACGAAGTTGATGCGGAGTATGTAGGCCTTATCCTTCCACGATATGTGTATATCGGCATCCTGGCTCCCGCATTTCCCTTCAATGTCTGCCCCGCGAGGCAGAGCCAGATACGCATTCTCCGTGATCAGCTGTAGAGAACAGAAAAGCAACAAACAACAGTGTGTGATTGATTGTGATGATCAAATGTGTTTCTAAAAAGACTAGTCTTCTATGATGATAAGATGGACATGTTTCACACTGGCACGCTGATACTACAGTCGCCCAATACGGGGTTTCCAAAAGATCAGCATGTAATTTTAAGCACAACCCACCGCGCGTAATACCGTGGCATGGTTGCCCCATGTGTGTCTAAATGAGACAAATTCTCACATACAGAAATTTGACAGTGTCCCTGTCAGTCTAAGTTGACAGCCGAAGTCTGACAGGCTGTGTCCACCCACACATTCCCATCAGTATACTAGGCTGCTATAGTGAGGATACGGTCCAAAGGGTAAGTGCCATAAAAAGTAGGGCTAAACACACTGTATTATATACACAGTTGTATATGAAATCAGGACTTGAACACTGCACATCCAAAGTAAAAGTAGCATATAACTACGCTGAGCCATGAAATATCGGAGTTGTATCTTACGTCTATCCCGTTAATCGCGAGGACGTCAAAGGGAACGGTGAAGCGGACAGCGAACTCGACCATGAGGCAGGTGGTCCCGTTCTCCCGGACCACGAAGATGTCTTTGTCTGGGTTGGTGGACAGACCGGAGAGATTCTCTCCCTCCTGCTCAGCCGTGACCGTCAACCGGGCCAGGATCCCTGAAAACGGGGAGGTAGGCCTACTGTATAAGGTGCACGTCAGCAGTGTAGAGTACAGTGGGAATAAGACATGTGACGTCTGCAGAAGAAATATAATATAATCTGTAGAAAAGAGTATAATTCAAGATGGTTGATAGGAATGTGTTTTACTGTCAATGATCTTACAGACTGGACTATGAGTGCATGTCATGCAAACATGCATGTTCAGCAAAACCAGGCAACCCGAAGACTCAAAGATTAGACTCAAAGGGACTTATTGTATTCCAAAAGAAAGCTGTTGGGATCAATGAATGAGGACTATATAGCTTCTCTTGAGTATATTTGCCCACTTAGATGTAACAATACCCAGCTACATGACACGGATGTAAGACACCTCTTCAATCTCACTGCATAAGCTAGCAAAAAGGGCAGCACATAGGGATGCCCATACCCGTAAGTCTAATACACAATGTTCTATTAATGACTTGCATTTTAGTATTTTTCTCACAGAGCTTTTCACTGCACTGACGTTGAATACAGGTAGGGGATGTGCTACTACGCACACACTCAACAGGAACGCTCTTTATTTATTTCTCTCTCTCTCTCAAAAAAAAACGCACACACACACGCGCGCGCGCGCACACACAGACACACACACACACACACAAACAAAGACACCCAGACACGCAGGCTGCTTTGTGCAGTCACGACCGAAATATCGCATGCAACACACGCACACACACACACACACACACACACACACACACACACACACACACACACACACACACACACACACACACACACAGAGAGAGACGCCGCTTACCGAATAAACGTAGCAGAACTCCTGCGCTGTCCAAGGTGCTGAATCTGAGCCGCTCCATTGTCCTCGTTCCAGGTGCTGAGACGGCTAGCTGGCGGGTAGCCTGTGTAGTGAACCCACAAAGAGAGAGAGAGAGAGAGAGAGAGAGAGAGAGAGAGAGAGAGAGAGAGAACAAAGAGAGATCGAGAGAGAGAAAGAAAGAAAGAAAGAGAGCGATGAGGGATTCCGCTGCTCAGCGTCCAGTAGTCACGCTCATATCATCGCGAATGCAGCAAATCTCCAGGTGGACGTGAGAGAGATAGCATCCGGTTTGCTGCGCATTAAAATGCCACGGTTGTTCAGTTACCGCTTTCTGAACTCCTTGTACTGCTCTATACTCTCTCCTCTCTCTGAATTCAGTCGTTGAGAGAGCTTTAGGTGAGCGTCACCTGCGGCAATGCAGAGTTTCCCCTGTACATACCAACAGACAGACAGTGAGCCGGTAACGACGCTCTGCGTGACTCACGTGATTCACCGGGGGAGGAAGTTCAGTTTCTCTCCCGAAGTTTGTTTATTCCAAAAAGCTTCGCCGCAGCAACCGCAGCTAGTCCCGCAATGCTGCTGTTTCCATCACTGTGAATGCAGCTGAGGTGTGTGTGTGTGTGTGACAGTGTGTGTGTGCGGGGGATCGTTGCTACACCCTCCTCTCTGCTTCTGAGCAAGATTGCAGCTGCTGTGGTGTGTGTGCGTGCGTGGATTGCAGTCTGGCAACGCGCTCTCTCTCACACACAGTTTAATGTGTGTGAACTCAGGCGTGAGGACACCGCGCAGTGTCCTCTTCTCACACTTTTGTCAAAGACATCGTTCATAATATACAGCGTAAATACATACCCTTGACTACTGTGTGTGTATGATTAAAACAATTCTAAACGTCACTAAACATACGAGTCGACACGAATGAATATGTGTGATGTGTCAGATGATGTTAGGCTATATCTCTTGTAATCTGGCAATATTGGACATTGTCGTAAATGCCACTGACTCAGAAAAGAATAGCTGACCGAGTCAAAACTGTGTCAACTGTTTCAGCTGTGACAGTTGTGACACCTCTATACTCAAGTCACCTCTAACCCCCTTTCCACTTCACAAACATAGGCAACAACAAAATTTGCATCATACAGTGAGAAAAAATATTCATATAATGCACTGTAAATGTGATAGCATTCTCAGTATACTTTACAGCATGACCAAGTACTCTAAAGTCAAGGTTATGTGAGGGTTTCATAATTTACCGAGGAGCTTGTCATTAAGGAAACACACACTCACATACTCTCTCCTCCAAAAAATACAAAACCATTACAATTTTGAAATACAAACGAATATTTATTTATTCACTCATCTTAATATTTCACAATTTAAGGATATGCGAATTGTAATATAATTAGAAACGCAGCCCATGAAAACTATTTAAAGAAATGTCATGTCTGTTGATATTTCACAACCGTTATGAATAGCAATGCAAGTAATGGCGTTTACTCTTCAAAGTAAACGTACATAATCTTTACAGTAGCGCAGGAATCCTCTTTGTGAATGAGGCTTCCCCCTGGATATGCTTTTGAGTTTGTCCCACCCCCTTCCCAACACTATACAAGGGGACTCCTGAATAGCCGCAGTGTGTACAGGTTTTGGTTCCAGACCAAGACAGGATTTATACACCTGATTCAACTAATCTCATAGTCTTAAATCTTAATCAGGTGGTTTAGTAGGCATAGTGCTGGAATAAATGTAGTGGGAATAAAAGCCTGCAAATACTGCGGCTCTCCAATGGGACATTTGGCTATTACGCATGACGCACAGAGACATACGGTTTAAGAAGAATCGGCCGTTTTAAAATTGAAGTCAAACTCACACTACATGGCGCTTATGCTGTCTATGCTGGGCTTGCGGGTGTTTCGTACTCAGCGGAAACGTCTCTGAACGCGGCATTCTTCGCGGTGAACCTGAGGCGGAATCTCCTCCAAACGCGCCCTCCTGCGCCTCCTTCCCGCTCTGTTTAAACGCGGGGAAAGTAAATCTCCGTAACAGTTTGTTGCCCAATACTGTTAAAGTCGTCGAGGAGCTAGCAACATGCAGTGTAAAACACGCAATGTCGGTGTTGCAGTTGGTGGAACGTTTCTCCACATAGTTTTGGTTTTGCGTAAAGGCATTATCGGATGTTCAGGTGGCACATGACTGATACTTATGGGCAAACTGCACCTTTTCTGGTAATAACTATCGTCAAATCGCCACATATTAAATCCATGTGCTGTTTTCAGTTTGTCCTTATCCGATTAGTCTTTGCCTTTGTTGCCTGTGATAGGAGTTACTTGGATACGAAGATGAGAGGCAGTTGGCGCAGATATTGATGGTTTTCAGGGTGTGTTTGGCCGTCCGGGTCGAATAGAGAACCGATATGTGATCAGATCTTCTGGTAAGAGGAGGCAGGTGATTGTCAGAGCTGGTCAACTTGCCCCCACGCCGGAAGAACGGCTGGTATCTTAATGGGATCCAATAACTTTCTTTCCAACTTCTCCTCCTTTACGTTACAATCCGAGCTGACCTGGGAAGGACCATCTTCCTGACCCCCAACGTCGTTTTCATTAGTTTTCTTTCAGTTACTGGTGAGCGTATATAAACAGTCTGTGTGGCCGAGAAACTTTGCCACCTCCACCACCGAGTTACCAACTTTATTCTGTCGGTCTATCTGAAGTCCCAGTCTCTTGAAGGCTCTCACCAAAAACGCAACGACCGGTGAGTGGCCTGCTTCTGTCGCGTAGGCCTTCATCAGCGCAATGTTCCACCACGCGTCAACCATCTCTGGATCTGCATTGTTTCTAACCAAAATCTTCACCGCCTTCAGGCAACCCTTTTTTATGAGTAACTAAGCGCAGTGCGACCACTCTTGACAATTGACGCTGACGCCTATATGGAGAAGCATCTCTATACATTTTGAATGGTCGGGGAGCAGTTTTGGAGTCAATTATTTTCCCATCCAGTGCGTCGAGAATGAATCTCGCCAAGTGGACCTTATACTTCGACATGGCCTCGAGGAGGATTCTGGTGCTTTTTTGTCGGTTGGACTTCTCCGGAAGTTTCAATACGATGACTAAACTGATATAATTACGGTGTAATGTAGGGATATGTTGGCGAAAAGGCATTCCCTGTCAGGAGGAGCAGGTTTGGTGTAACCTCTCTCACCCAAAAACATACCGCCCCTCAACGTTATTTTATAGCCACGAAAAGCCATGGAGTTGCCAAGACAATGCTAACATCTTTACCATTATTTTTTAGTTTAGAATGGAAACACTAATAGCTTAATAATGAATAAGGTGCTTCAGATGCTGCACCGCCTGTTTGTATGTAGGGGTCTGGGGGACTGTGGATTAATTTAGCGCTTGTTGAATGTGATTATTGAAACTGGAAGACGAACAGTATTCTACAACTCGCTCCTGCCAGGGTTCATTTTTAAGGGATAGACGCGTGGGCGCCACCCCTCTCAGCCTTCAATGACACATAATTAATATTCAGTTGTCATCCTTTCATAAGGCAAGGAGCAAGATGTTTGTTTATTTTACAATTTGATTACATCATATCACGGTTTACATTCACAGGGATATTCTTGGAAGAGTTTCACACCGTTAAAACGGAACCAGAGGTCTTACACTTTTGAACACTCCAAACCACCTGTTGACTGACATGTGCATATTAACGATTTGAGTGAATTACTTGTGCCAAACATAAAGTCAGTCTGAATTCAAAGCCTGTAGAGTTTGGTGGCGAAAAGGTGGAATAAGTAAGTTCTCTGTCACTTGTGGAGTGGAACAAGCACAATTAACTCAAATCACACAATAATATGGAACAAATTTGATACATTCTACCTGTTATGGACGTTTGAAAAGGTTCTGAGAACGTCGATATATGCCTTATTCGGTGCTCACCAAAAAAAAAAAAGTTTTCCCAGCACTGGGAGCCAACTCATGATGCTCATAGCCACAGAACCTGCTTAGACCACTGTATTATGTCAGTTCACAATGCCCTTGCAAGCCTCGAGAATACTGTGAACACTGATGACACCTGATGGTAATAAGTCTGTTTTAATTATTTTGTTTTAAGCCTTCCCATATCCATAACTCTAACTTTAACCACTCAGAATTAATACCTAAATGTAACCCTTTTGAGTTGTTTGTTTTACCCTGTAACCAGGCAGAATTTACCTTGAAACCATGTGGAATTAATGAATCAAAAAGAATTTGAGCAAAGACCATCCCTGCAAAAAAAAACAGCACCTTCAAGGTAAAAAATAAATAAATAAAGATCCAAGAGGACAGATTTAATTTTACACCTGGATAGTTTATTGGTACACATACTATAAAACAGTATTAAAGGAGCAGGGTAACAACCGTATTTTCATTGCTATAAGTTTGACAGTAGGCCTACAATATAAATACAAAAACACTCACAGGATGGTCTGTATGTCGACAAGCTACAGTCAAAATAGAAAACAAAAAAGAAGATATACAAATCGGAAATGAAATCAAAAGCGACATTGTTCTGCAAAAATCTGCTTTCTCAACAAACTAGAGAGCAAAAGGTTACATGTAGTACTAGTCGCACATAACATAAACATTCAACTAGTGCAAAAAAGGCTCTAACAAACATAATAGTCTTAAACTACACACTATATTTTATAATATATATATATATATACCTTTATATAAATAACCCCTTATTTTGGCATTTATCAGTCGTAAAATAATTTAAACGTCCTAGCAGACATTGAGTGGCACGTTTGAAAGCAATGGAATAAAATGTAAAAGCACTTATTTTTTTTACTCGTAATTCTGCACTTGATATGTGGTGAGAGGGTTCGTTCATGTAGTGTGAGGTGCTAGAGAGAGAGATAATAAACTGGACTGAAACAGAAAGAAGAGAAAAGAAGAAAGGAACAGAAAGAAGACTCAGTGGTTGATAATTGTCTTTCCCAGAAACCAACAGAAGTGCACTATTCCCCAGCCCTTGATTGACAGGGTCACAGGTGAACACATTTTGGTCAAAAGTAATTAACTACATACATTCCAATATATACAACACTCTCTATACCGTTTGAGTGAACTACAGCAGAATTATACAGCAGAAACAACATTTAAAAGTACAAAAATTAGTAGGGGTTGTTGTCACTTATTGTGTATTTGTTTTGGTCAATCTTTGTGAGTGTAATGCCATGCAGTATGAACGCCTGACCACACAGTTGTCTGTCTGTGTACACAGTATATGCAAACAAACTAAAGTACCCATGATTACTTCATAACAACACTCCCACAAAGCATCTCTCACTAAAATGGCCACCTGTCCAATACTGTCACAGGTTAGGCTACCCTTATCCAAATCTAACCTTCACCAGAAGTGGGATGAAATTATATATGACCCTAGACCAACTCCACTGTGTCATTATGGCTGAGACACAGCGAGCTATGAACCTCTGTTAAGTCCACACTTACTGTCTCTACAAACCCAGAAACAACAACAACAAACTTGTACTTCTTGTCCTTACATGGTTTGTTTTGATATTCACTCCAATAGCCAATGAAGTGGTTTTCTACACAGCTTTGCTTCGTCACTGATAACACAGCTGAGGAATAGCTGGTTTTAAATTAAATAAACTAGAAACGTCCACACAACATACTGTTCTGAGCTGCTAAAGGACGTGTTGTCAGCTGGATCAAGAGGCCAGTAAAGGGACATTAATAAGCATGTAAAAACAATGTAATAAGGTTGTAATAAGCCTGTTAGTACCATACCTAATCTCCCTGGCTACGGGACAGGCGAGAACAGTACAGGGATTATATTACAGCTGAGGTACAGTCAGAAGTGCTTCTCAGAGAGCACATCATTTTAACAATGTTTTAATTACTGAGGCGAGGCTATGGGTGTTCCACTTACATTAGGCTGATGTACTTATAGGGAGTCAAGGGTCTATGAAAACACATTGTACTGTGTGAAATAATCAAAGAATCTCTGGTGTAGGCTTTAGATTTGTTGGGGGGGGGGATAAAATCATATAATAAATATTTGGATTAAATAAAAGTGTGCGTGAAGGACAAGCTGCAGTGTTTAGGACTACCTGACGTTGGGTTTAGTGTTTTCTTTTTTTTTTTTTTTACATTCTTCAAAACACAGAGAAACCTAGTGCACTGTTACTTTTTCCAATTCAGTTATGATGGCCTACCACATATAAAGTGCTCAGGACATTACTTCAACTCTTGTGTAGCATACAGTATAATTCACATATTTTGTGCTGACATAAAATTCATAACTAATATATACTTATTTTCCCCGTCCATATTCTGGTGCTGTTATTGATACCTGGTACCATCAAAAATACAAAATAAAAGTCTTAAAAGAGTTTGAACAGAAAACATGATCTGTTACCTCCAGCTTGAGTCGTCATGACAACAGAAAGAACAGACGTGATAGTAAGTGTGTATAAGCGTGTGTGCATCTGTATCTTTGTGTATGTGCACAGTGACTATTGATAATACCTGCAAACATTGCTTCCATTAAAAACAGATAAAAAAGATGGATGGCGGTGTATAAAAAGCAGATCCGGGTGTGGTAGAGTGGTAGAAAGATGGAGGAGGAGGTGGGTTGTGTCTCTCAATGTTTCGGATGTCCCGCCCACCTTCCAACAGCAGTCGCTCGTCTTACTGTCAATCACTGGTCTGCACCAATGGCTCCACAGCACAGGGGAGTTGGGGGGTTCTCAGAGTGGGGATTTCAGTGGAGGAGTGGTTGGGGTGAAGGAGGGCAGGGTTTGGGAATAGCATTTGGGATAACTCTGTAACTGAGAGAGTGGTCAGAGATGGGAGGACAGACTGTGTGTGGGAGTGGTTCATTGCAGAGGGAGACAGGAACAGAGAATATTAACTATGACTATATTGCAGGGTGAGGATGAAAGGCGGAATCTAGGGTGTGTGTGTAGTGGGGTGTGTGAATGTGTCTGGGTCTCAGGTGTTGGTGGGGGTGTTCAGACCACTGTGGCTGGTCTGGGTAGGGTGTGTGTATGTATGTGTGTGTGTCTGTGTGTGTCTCAGGTGGTGGGAGTGGTTAAACCACTGTGGCTGGTCTGCGGTCCATCTCCTCCTCCAGCTTCACCATCTGCTGGATGTCCTTGGCCTGCGGGGAACCAACACATACACTGTTACACCCACACCCACACACACACACACACACACACACACACACACACACACACACACACACACACACACACCTCCCAATGCAAGAATCCACACACACTCCTACCAGAGACAGGTACAGAATTCTACACTGTACTGATTTAAACTACTGTCACAGTACAGCTACCTAAACTAGGCTGACCCAAACAAACCCTTCCTGTCCTGTCCCAGTGTTGCAGCATAATGTTACATGATATCCAGGTGTCAGGAAGACTCTCAGTGAAGCAGCAATAGAACATCCCCTGGGTCTTGTGCTTAGTAATGCTCCCATGACTCATCATAATGATCAATGACTCATGTAGACAGGACTGACTGCTGACACCCTAAGTGCTGCATATTAAAAGGTTGCCATGTAGTTTAATAAAAAAAAGGTCTCTCTCTCTCGCTCTCTCTCTCTCTCTCTCTCATAGAATAACATATAATCTACTCAGGTAGAAAGGACCTATAGTGAATCCACTTTGACTAAACAGAGCAGATACCAACAGATCCAAATAGATTGAACAGAAATAGGAAAAACTGGAGTTGGAAAAGTTGACCAATCAAAAGGGGGGACAGGGAGGGACTGGGAATATCCAATGACACACACAGGTAGATCTGTGGTCACTTCAAGAAAGGTCATATGGAAGGAAGCATTACTAGTATTGTAGCAGGGTGTTAATGCTTGATTCGAGATGGGTACATTGAGAGAGGGATGGTGAATTGAAAGAGGGAAGGAGAAGAGAGAGCGAGAGAGAGAGAGAGAGAGAGAGAGAGAGGGGTCAGGAAGACGGGACGGATGGAAGCGCCTACCTTGACACTGTTTATTGGCATGATGTGATTTCAAAAGCTGTGCAAAAACACGCAAATCATATTATAAAATGGATCAGAGACAACATACATGTAACATACACGTACAGGCCATGACGAAATGACGGCAAACAATGCAACTAGGATTTGTTTGTGTGCTAATCTGATCCTACATCAGCGGTGAGTTACCTGCTCATTGAACTTGTCCAGCTCCTCTAGCTGTTCTTTCTGAGACTTCTCCAGCGTCTCCATCTCCTTCTGATGCTTCATAGCCAACTAGAGATGGAGGGAGGGAGGACAAAGATGGAGGGAGGAGAAAGATTGCATTTATTATTTTACTCACTTTTGTTTATTCAGGGGAACCCAATTGAGACCAGTGTCTCATTGACAATGGTGCCCTGAGGACACAAATGACATCAATACAGCAACAACAGAAATATAAAAAAGTACAAGACAGCTATAAATACATTACATCAGGTTATTACAAGTAATAATAGTCAACTGAAACAATAACACACTTCAGTGAACTCATTTAAAAACTGCCTTATTGGCACCAGGGAATCCAGCTGTAATTTGTTTTGTAAGGTATTCCATAACTGCAGTGCATTAAACTTGAAGGCAGATTTACCAAACTTTGTGGAGATAAGCGGGACCTCAAGAACCAACACTGCGAACGGGTCTGGTATCTCATATTTTTATATATCAACAGGGAAATGAGGTCAACAGGGAAGCTTGTGGAGCAAGAGATGGAGAGGAGAAAGATGGAGGAAGGACTAAGAGTCGTTTACGTCAACACCAACATGCATCGCCTAAGCAAACCACTACAAGGCTAAGGCCTTAGTTGATTCACCTCAACAGTGTCACAGCATTAGAATTAGTAGAAGATAGAAAACCAACCCTTTTTCTCTCCTCAAGGAACTTTTTGGTGTTGCTGCTGTTCAACTCTCTAACTCTCCTGTGAAGAGAACGAGAGTGAGATTATAAGATTAGAATTTATCAATAAGTACAGATACCCTTTCCTGCAGTCATATGACCAAATTGCCCTCTAGTGGCCACATGGGTGGAATGTTATTAATATTTTTCATAATATAATAATATATAATTTTAATAAAGAAATGTAAAAATGTAATGCCGAAGATCTGGTGTTTCGATGTCAAAAAGGTTTGTTATATTTCAGTCTTCTGTGATGTATATAAAGTGTAATATTGTGATACAAACTCTATATCTGACATGGTACAGGTGTCTTCTTTTTTTAAAGCCCATAAACATATGTGTGAGGTGTATAATTTTGTTTCAAAGTAGATTTGTTTAAGACGTCCAAGAAACACTCTGTGTGACCCTGATTTAACACACTGCAGTAAAAGGTTATTAAAGATGGAATCCACAGTAGGGGGCAACAGCGCCAGTGTCCCCCCACAGCTGTTGTTATCGTTTTTGTTTTGTTGGGGAGCGTCGTGCATAAAAAAAATAAGATTGCAGTACATATGCTGCTGTTCTATCGCATGTGCAATGTTGTCCGCGGGAAAAAACGGTGTTTGTTGTTTGCAGTAACTTCTTTGTTGTTGTAATATCACAAAAGGACGTGGCAGTTTCACCAGTAAGTATTCCATCTTTAAGGGGTGTTCATAAGGGATGCATGAGACCTAGTAGTCTATATTCATCCTGACATAACCTACAGGTAATAGCCAAAATAATGGAAACACTTGAGTAAATGAGGGATACAAAGTACACTGAACAAAAATATAAACACAACATGCAACATTGTCAAAGATTTTACTGAGTTACAGTCCATATAAGGAAAGCAGTCAATTGAAATAAACTCCTTAGGATTTCACATGACTGGGTAGGGGTGCAGTCATGGGTGGGCCTGGGAGGGCAGTCATGGTTATGCCCCCATAGGATGACAATGCCCCCATCCACAGGGCCCGTGTGGTCACTGAATGATTTGATGAGCATGAAAACCATATGCCATGGCTGTCTCAGTCACCAGATCTCAACCCAACTGAACACTCATGGGAGATTCTGGAGTGGCGCCTGAGACAGTGCTTTCCACTACCGAAAAAACACAAAATAATGGAATCCCTCCAATAGAGTTCCAGACACTTGTAGAATCTATGTCATGGTGCATTGATCTGTTCTGGCAGCTCATGGTGGCCCAAGGCCCTATTAAGACACTTTATGTTGGTGTTTCCTTTATTTTGGCAGTTACCTGTATATTCTCCATGCAGTATAAGTCAGTTAGTGATTAGTGGGCCTGGCAGTGTGACCCACCTCTCCCTCTCGGCCTTGTTCTTGATGGTCTTGTCCTGGCTGATTGCCTTGCTGTTCTCCATGGATGTCTTGGCCTGGTTGGCCCGCATATCCTTGCTCTGCCTGAGAGGGGATAGGACAACAACGAAGTCTGGTAAGGAACCTCATCAAGTACACATACCTGACAGGACAAACTCACAGCTCAAAGTGCCCAAGATGGATTCACATGTCAGATAACTAGACATTCAAGGACATTCAGGGACATCATACCTATAAAATACGTAATGCATGTGTGTTGTCCCACGAATTTCCAGGTTTGAGCAGTAGGGTCAGTTGTTTTAGCTGTGTGCTACAGTTCGTGGATGAGTTTGAGATACAGGGTTTACTTTGTGCGCCTTGCATATGCGTCTCTATCTCTCACCGTTCGTGGATCAGTTTGAGCGATAGAGTCTGTTGTTCCTGGACTCCACTCAGTAGTTTCTTGAGGTTTTCACACTGCTGGACCACGTGGATGTCCTTCATATCCTGCTCAACACTGCTGTGGGAGTTGATCATCTCTGACCACTCCTTAGTGTGCTGGGCTGTGATATCCTTCACCTGTAGGGCACAGAATACACACTTACACCCTAAACACTATATTATCTCTGGCCACTCCTTAGTGTACAGGGCTGTAATGTCCTTCACCTGTAATAAACACATTACTTAACACTACACTCTAAACACTCCTTAGTGAGCTACACTGTGATGTCAATAACAAACACAGCAGTACAAACACATACATTCCAATGAGGGAGAAAATGTTTCCACTGCTTTTAGAGATGTTTGTATGGCAGACATTGCGGGGTTACCTTCGCCTTGTGGTCAGTGGTCAGGTTCTCCACTTTACTCTCAGTCTCCTTTTTCAACTCCAGACAGTTGTTTTCTCTGTGGGGACGACAGAATGGTACTTGTTAGCTAGGTGAGACATGTTAGAACATATTCACACCAAATCTCGGTTAACCCAGAACTAAAAACCTCGCGTAATTTGGTCCGACGCTCAATTTACGTAGTCTGTTCACGAGAGATTAATCCACACCTAATGGCTTTGTGCAGGTGGAAGATATCCCAGAATGGATGTTTAAGTTCAATGTTTCTTTCAGCGTTTCATTAGCACTGACTGACTGACTGATTGATTGATCCTTTAGGTCCTGATGTTTACCCTCGTTTCTTGATGGCTTTCTCCAACAGTTTCTCCTGTGTCAGCTTCTCCTTGTCGTGCTGAGCAATCATCTTGTCCACCTGGGTGCAGTGGGACTTCTGCATGATGGTGCGGTCCTGAGACAAAACAAGACATATTAATGATGATATAAAGTCAGAATTGATTTACGGTGAGATACAATTGCAGAAGAGAGATAGCTTGGTCCAACGTTTCTTAATCAAGTAATTTAGCAGTCAGCCAGACCAAATAGCTACGAACTAACCATAACAAAACATCACTAGAACATATTAAAGTATTGGGTACATCTGTTCTAAAACATCCGTCTGAGTGTCATAACTGTTGTGCGCCAGAAGAGGCAAAGAGGGCAGACTGGTTGCTATGGTAAACCCTACAAGAGTCCATCTCTTTTGTGTACAAACCATTATATATTTTTTTAAACACACAGAATGTTGCATAAGACGGGATTTCATAAGGACAGATGTATTAGTGACTGAAGTCTAGCTAGTGTGTGGGGGTCGTCTTAGCAAGTCTCTGGTGAGATCAAAGAGAAACACTGTCCATCTTAGGTTACATGATTCTCTCTCTCTCTCTTTCTCTCTCTGTCTCTCTGTCTCTCTCTCTGTCTGTCTCTCTCTCTGTCTCTCTCTCTGTCTCTCTCTCTGTCTCCCTGTCTGTGTGTGTGTGTGTGTGGACCTCAGAATGAATGATCTGTCATAGTCTGCTCTGGGACCTGTTAATATAAGAGCAGTCTAAAACATCAAACCACCTTTGCGTGCTTCTTCTTTAAAGAGTTCAGCTCTTTCTGCTGCTTCTTAATCAGTTTAAGGTATGTCTGGGGAGAGGAAAAAAGGATTATTGAAACTAGATTGGACTGACTAAATTTAAAACTGATTATTGAAACCAGATTGAACTGACTAAATAAAAAACGCATTATTGAAACAAGATTGAACTGACTAAATCAAAAACTGATTATTGAAACCAGATTGAACTGACTAAATCAAAAACTGATTATTGAAACCAGATTGAACTGACTAAATCCCCTCTGGGAAAAGTGTTTTGGAAATCATAGGAAATGTGAAGGTTATGGCTAGAGACTAGCTACTTTTCAGGGGCTAGAGTCTTACCTTCATCTGTTTCAAGTCATCAATGTTCACATGAGGCACGAGGGTATTTGTATCTACAAAGAGGGGAATTAAAAACGTCTCAATTGTACAAATGCTAGGTCTCAGATTGTGTGTGTGTGTGTGTGTCTGTGTGTGTGTGTCATACCCTTCTTGGTCTCTGTAGTGTTGTTCTGGGCAGACTTAGAGGACTGAGCCGGGTCCGAGCTGGTCTGTGGCGTGATGTTGGTCTTCACGTTGGCGTTCACCTTCCCTTTCTTGTCGTTCTTCGAACTCTCGTTTGGCACATCTGCTATGTCACTCTGGAGAGAGGGAGGGGAGGAGAGAGAGACAGAGAGAGAGAAAAAGAGAGACAGTGAGGAGTGCGTCTCAGGACTAATGATGGAAAGGACATTATTGCATTTCCTAGATGGAGAGATTGAGTGGTATTTTTCCTTTTCACCTACCCCACATTTTATTAAGAACATTTTATTATCCAGAGACTTTACCAGGGATGCAAACTGGTGAGGGCCCAAAAAGGTGACACTTTTGTTTTGCACCGAAATTTGCACAAAACAACAAAGAATATGATCTACATGATCAGTCTCTGTGTGTAAAATCAAATAAAACTGTATTTGTCACATGCACCGAATACAACAGGTGTAGACCTTACAGTGAAATGCTTACCTACAAGCCCTTAACCAACAATGCTTTAAAAAGTTAAGAAAAAAATTGAAAATAAAAGTAACAAATAATTAAACAGCAGCAGTAAAATAACAATAGAGGCTATATACAGGGGTACCGGTACAGACTATGCATAGATAATAAACAGAAAGTAGCAGCAGCGTAAAAGAGGGCTCTGGTTATTTTTGCACACAAAATAAAGTGGTTCAGGTGAACCTAAAAAATGTCAAGAAAGCAATCCAATGTTATTTGTTGCCTAGACTTTACTGCAAATGACACTCAAGTCTTGAGAAAAAACAATACACTAATATTGCAGTTAGTGTTTGTGACCCAAAACATCTAAATATTGCACTTGGGAAAAAAGAAGGTAGAAATAGAATGAAACAAACAGGCATTCTATTTTTGCTCTATTCTATCGAGTGCACAAGGCTACATGTGTGCAGAAGTAATGTTCACTGAGTAAAAAATGTAATAATCCCCCCTGACTCACACACAAGTATTACTGTCAAGTTCAACACAACAAATGCAATATCTTTGGGCTACACTGCAAATTAATACATTGTACACTTTCTGCCTGTGGACATCTGTTCTATAAATTGACCAGCAGAGCATGACACCCTTTGTTGGCATAATTGATCTCTTTCAGGCAGAGTACACTTGGCATGCCCCTTCTTATCCACTGTATTGAAAAAGTGAGAAAGAGGGAAA
Organism: Thymallus thymallus; assembly: GCA_023634145.1. Classification (NCBI taxonomy): domain Eukaryota; kingdom Metazoa; phylum Chordata; class Actinopteri; order Salmoniformes; family Salmonidae; genus Thymallus; species Thymallus thymallus. Next base: position 15,046,434 of record CM042411.1, read on the forward strand.
GTGTGTGGTGTTCCTTTCACCTCTATAGTGGCATCCAGCTTAAACCAGGCCCAGCTCCAGCTACACTTGATCCCTGAATTCACATGTTTAACAAGCAACGCCTAATTTTCACCTAATTCTCTCATTCTATAAATTAACCACATACTGTAGAGGGAAAACATTAGTTCACAGATAGTAGTTAGTTCGTTAGCTAGTCAACATTTCACAAATTGCCAGGGTCCAGTAAGCAACTAACGCGTTATAACTTGATGAACGGCAAGGAGTCGTAATGTTACCAGTTAATACTATAGTGAATTGGTTAGGTTATTAACGTTAGCTAGTTAGCTAGCTAACATTAGCCGTCTGACTTTATTAGCAAGCTAATTGTCACACCATAAACTCAATTATTACATCCGTTAAGTTAAGTTAAATCAACATTTCTCTGGCTAGCTAACGGAGAATTCGATCCAGCTAACGTTAACAAGATACTTAACAATGCTAATAATACTTGTTCCACCACACTTTCTCCCTCACCTCAAACTTTCCAAATGACAGTTGTTTTTCGGTTACGGCTCGTTAAGTACGCTTCATCACCTTCTCACCCGTCTCCGTGGTCAGGCTTCTCACCTACCTCTTCGTTATCGTTCAGGGGAAGCGCTGCTGTAACCAGCAAACTGCCTTTCTACTCTGTTGTCCAGAGCGCGCGCTCTTTCCAGGGAGAAAGCTGTATGCTGTAACGAGCAAATTGGTTGTAACTTCTCTCTTCAGTCGCGTGCTACATTCTGTTGTTATGTGAACGATTGGATACAGCCAGTATTGCTCCAAACGCACATCACTCATTCGCTTACAGACAGTAGTGATAGATAGATAGATAGATAGATAGATAGGTACTTTATTGATCCCCCGGGGGGGAAATTTCATTATCAAGCAGCTACAACAAAAACACAGGGCAGGTGCAAAATGCCACAACGAAAAGTACACAAAAGACAGATACACGGTACATGATACATAGAGCGGCAGTATGAAAAAGTATAGAAATACAGGATATCTGGAGTGCAAAAAAAAAGCTATAAAAGGACATTGCGTAGTATGAGTGGTTGGCTGAATATGTACACTATACATTGGTGGATGTTGGATGGTTAACTATACTATACAGGTTGATGGCAGAGAAATACTTCAGTAGCTAATGCGTATGATATGAGCGAGGGTAATAATAGTTTACTTAATAGACAGAATGGGTAAATGAACAGGTAAGTGAAATTTTTGCATGGTTAAATTAGCTGTACAGTTAGGTATACCGTTATATTTACAGATAAGTGAATACTTGCATGTTTACACAAACTGTACAGGTAAATGACAGGAAGAGATACTTTAATAGCTAAATGTGTGTATGATATCATTGGGGTAATAATAGTAATTCCCTTAAAATACAGTCCTTAGTGCGCAGGGTTTAATTACAGACAACTGCACTTATTGCACATTTGATATACTAAAAGCAATGAGAAAAGGTGCAACTGGCAGGATACTAATATGCATTCCTGAGTGAATGCCTAGGTCCAATAATTACTTACAATATTGCATGTGATATAATATAACAACTGTACATGGGTATGTATATACAGACCTGTATGAATAAGTAGGTCCTGAGTGGATGAGTGCTGACGGAACAGAGTTACTCACGGATGGATGCATAATTGTTAAACTAGGTCCTAGCACCCCAACAGTTCCAGATCTATGTTGCCGACGGCACGGCACCCCGGTGAGGCATTATATAGTCTCATAGCCGCCGGCAGGAAGGACCTCCTGTGGCGCTCTCTGGCACACCGTGGTGGGATCAGTCTGTGACTGAAAGAGCTCCTCTGCGTCATAACCATAGCGTGCAGAGGGTGGGTGACGTTGTCCATGATGGCCAGCAGTTTGGCCAGGATCCGTCTCTCCGCCACCTCCTCTAGAGTGTCAAGGCTCATCCCCAGGACAGAGCTAGCCTTCCTGATCAGCTTATTTACCCGAGAAGCATCACCGGCTTTGATGTTTGCTCCCCAGCACACCACTGCAAAAAAGATGGCACTGGCCACCACAGACTGGTAGAAGGTATGCAGTAGTTTACTGCACACGTTGAAGGACCTGAGCCTCCTCAGAAAGTAGAGTCGGCTCTGGCCCTTTTTGTACAGGGCCCCGGTGTTACCAGCCCATTCCAGTCTGTTGTCCATATGGACACCCAAGAACTTGTATGACTCAACCATTTCCACATCCATCCCCTTTATAGGGACTGCAGTCAGTTGTGCCTTGGTTCTCCTGAAGTCCACCACCATCTCCTTAGTTTTGCTGATGTTGAGCTGAAGGTGGTTCTGCTCACACCACAACACAAAGTCACTGATTGTGCTCCTGTACTCCTCCTCCTGCCCACCCCTGATGCACCCTACAATAGCAGAGTCATCCGAGAACTTCTGTAGGTGGCATGTTTCAGAGTTATATCTGAAGTCTGAGGTGTAGAGGGTGAACAGGAAGGGGGACAGGACCGTACCCTGGGGGGCCCCTGTGTTGCTAACTGCCCGTTCTGACACACAGCTCTGTAGTCGCACAAATTGTGGCCTACCGGTCAGGTAGTCCGTGACCCAGGAGACTAAGGGTGCTTCCACTTCCATCCTCCTCATCTTCTCACCCAGTAGCAGGGGCTGAATGGTATTGAAGGCACTGGAGAAGTCAAAAAACATGACCCTCACAGTGCAACCTGCGTTGTCCAGGTGAGAGTAGGCCCTCTGCAGAAGGTAGATGATTGCATCATCCACCCCGATGTTGCGCTGGTATGCAAACTGCAGGGGGTCCATTGATGAACACACCAGGGGTCTGAGGTGAGCGAGGACTAACCTTTCCAGGGTCTTCATGATGTGGGATGTTAGCGCTACAGGTCTGAAGTCATTCAGGACAGTGGGGTGTGCCTTCTTGGGCACTGGGACGAGGCAGGATGTTTTCCACAGCACAGGGACCCTTTCTAGGCTCAGGCTAAGGTTGAAAAGACGCTGGAGTATTCCACACAGTTGGTCAGCACAGACCCTCAGCACCCTTGGGCTGATGCCATCGGGGCCCGCCGCTTTCCACTGGTGTAGTCTCTCCAGCTCTCTCTTCACTTGGTTGGTGGTGAAAGCCAGCCCAGGTAGGGAGGTGGGGGGAAGGGGGGTGTTGAGGATCAGTCCAGGGGGGGCAGGGGCGGAGGTGGGGTCACTGATTGTCTCAGCAGAGGTGCTGTGAGCAAAGTGGGGGTGGGATAGCCGTGAGGGTGTGTGGTCTGGGGAGCTGGAGGGGAGGTGGACAGGGCCAGTATCGAACCTGTTAAAAAATTGGTTCAGCTCATTGGCTCTGTCCTGGGTCCCCTCCGTCTGCCCACTGTTTGACTTTTTGAAGCCAGTGATATTTCTCATACCCTTCCACACCTCTCTCACCTGGCTCTGCCTCAGCTTGTCCTCCATCTTCTCCTTATACACTCTCTTCCCCTCAGCAATCCGCAACTTCAGCTCCCTCTGGACGCATTTCAATTTGTCCTTGTCCTTCTCCTTGAAGGCCCTCTTCTTCTCATTCAGCAGGGCCTTCAGGTCGCTGGTGACCCAGGGTTTATTGTTTGGGAAACAGCGTACCTTCCTGGTGGGTACAGTGTTGTCTACACAAAAATTAATATAGTCTGTTATGCAGTCAGTGAGTCCATCGATGTCCTCCCCATGAGCCTCACAGAACACATCCCAGTCTGTTGTTTCAAAGCAGTCCTGTAGGGCCTCATTCGCCTCTGGGGACCATCTCCTAATAGTCCTGGTGGTTGCAGGCTGCTGTTGGACCATAGGCCTGTAGAGTGGGGTGAGGTGGACAAGGTTGTGATCCGATCTACCGAGGGGAGGGAGTGCAGTGGAGTTGTATGCATCCTTCACATTAGCATATAACAAGTCCAGAGTTTTATTATTCCTGGTTGGGCACTTCACGAACTGTTTGAACGTGGGCAGCGTGGAAGAGAGAGATGCATGGTTAAAATCCCCCGAAATGGCAAAAAAAGCACTGGGATGCGCTGTCTGTAACCTCGCGATAACAGAGTGGATGACGTCACACGCTGCGTTTGCGTCAGCGGAGGGCGGGATGTAAACAATAACAGCAATGGCCGCCGTGAATTCCCTAGGTAGATAGTAGGGTCTCAGGCTAACGGCTAGCAGTTCAATGTCCGGGCTACAAAGACCCCTCCCCCCAAAGAAACATTTCTCATCGGAACTACACAAATCATGTAGGTCACCTGTTTGTATTCAAAACTGCGAAGGTGACTAGTTTTCATCCCTGCTTTACAAGTGACAAAGCTAGGTAGCTACTAAGACTACTAAACCAGTAGCCAAAGTAATTCAACATATGCCAACATAAAACTTATCCCATATAGTGATGATATACTGTACTGTATGTGCTGTAGCCAACAATAGAACAGTTGGCTACAGCAGGTATACAGTACGAGGCTAACAAAACCAACATTGATTGATCAAACAGGTGTTGGTACCGTTTCAATCCCCAGAGCTCTCATCTGGTCCGCCCTCTTCTCCGCTATGGACAGGAACTTCTTTGGGTCTGACAGGGCGTCCACGATGGCTAGAGAGAAGACAGAAGATTCATCAATACACTGGACTACGCTAGGGCCGGGACCAAACCAGGATTGCGATACTCGTTAGTATCGTGGCAAGGAAACAAAACACAAAGCGGCTTTAACTTAAACGTCATCCAGAGTCACATTTATATATTTTCCAAAATATAGCACACAATATTTTACATACAGCAGGTTTTTAAAGGACCAAAGAGTTTAGTCTGCTTTGTGTTTTCATTTTTTTACATTAGAAAATATATTGCGATACTGGTATCGTCACAGACCTAGACTTCACTGGAGTAATGTGTTGTCATGTCTAAGTTGATGTACTTGAAAATATCTGACAACTCTAATGAGGTTCTGTTGTCATTCAAAGTCTAAACTAAGTCAATACCCAGAAAGACAAGCAAATATGGCAACATTCTACTCTAGTCTAACATTCTAACATTCCATTGGACGAAACTGGGCAGGTATACATTTGAGTAGATATTATGAAAGCCTACTGCTAAAGACGGAGAATGAAGCTCGCACTATTTGGATTTGGAACACTCACACATCCTTTCAACACTGTTTATGGGTTATCATCATAATGCTTGCCCGGA